>JAXCGZ010005013.1:0-12500 GCA_037179515.1 Halocaridina rubra | reverse complement strand
ATAATAATAATAATAATAATAATAATAATAATAATAATAAATAATAATAACAGTAATAATAATAATAATAACAACAACAACAACAATAAAAATAAGAAGAAGAAGAAGAAGAAGAAGAAGAAGAAGAAGAAGAAGAAGAAGAAGAAGAAGAAGAAGAAGAAGAAGAAGAAGAAGAATAATAATAATAATAATAATAATAATAATAATAATAAGTAATAATAATAATAATAATAATAATAATAATAATAATAATAATAATAATAATAATCTTCATATAATATCCCTTCCTTGTTGGGAATTGAATCTGGGGACTCTCGACTTGAGCGCCACAGCTTAGTTCACTAGACCAACAAAGGTTGTATTTTAATAATAATAATATAATAATAATAATAATTAATAATAATAATAATAAACAATCGACTAAACCGGAAGGTGCAATAAAAATGATGCCCGATGGTAAATTTTGAAGAAAAACAATGGAGTCTCGAGATCTAGAACATTACCCACAATTGTAACATTATATTATGTCTATGTTTATATTCAGTGTAATTTTCCTTATGCTTACTTACAACTGCGTATATCTCTTTCAGATAGTGCGATCGTTATATTTTCTGAATAAAATTTGACAAATAAACGCAAGCTTATTTATGATCACACTTTGAGTACAGACAGTTGACAAAAAGAGTGAATACAGTACTGAGGACGTTTCTGAAGCCTTGGCCACAACGTTGCTTACCCTACATGCCAACCACTAAGCACTCACAGCACAAGCTCCTGCAGCAGCTAAGGTCGAGAAAGTCAAACGCCCATCAGTGGCTGCTGCAGGCACCAGCAAAGAATGGGAATACTTTCTGACACGATGGAAGGAGTATGTCACTGCCATACAGTTGATGGGTGTTTACAAAGTTATCCAACTATTGGAGTGCTGTGAAGATCCTCTCTTAAAAGACCACACCCGAGCTGCTGGAGGCAGCCTCGCCAACAAGAGTGAAAATGAGGTCTTTGTGACCATGAAAAAAGTTGCAGTGCGGAAAGAGAAAGCTATGGTAGCCAGAGTAGCCCTCCATGACGTGTGTCAAGACAGAGATGAACTCATCCACTCATTTGGTGACCATATTCTTGGTCAAGCTAGTGTTTGCAAGTTTTCAGTGAAATGCCCGAACTGCAATACCAATGTTGACTACACAGAAAGCATTTCACGAGACGTTCTCTCATAGGGCATAGCAGACCAAGGGATACAACTAGATCTTCTTGGTAATGCCAACCAAAACATGTCTTTTGAAGAATTTCTCAAGTTTGTTTAGTCAAAGGAATCCGGTAAACGGTCAGCACTCTGCCTTCATGAATCACAATGTGCTCAGGCTGCAACAATCATTTACAAACGTACCAAGAAAGATGCACTGATAAAAAATAAGGCGAGCTCAGAAAGCTGCACATACTGTGGTACAAAGGGACACGGATTCAAAGCACTGCCCTGGATTAGGCAAATGGATTGTCTAGCATACTCCCTCATATGAAAGCACTGTCACATCAAATATCATTTTGATCACATGTGCCACTGTAAGAAAAAAAAAAGTCCATGAGGCTCCCTGTACACGGTCACCTGAAAGTTGCTCGGAGATCAATCACAACGAGATGGAAGGCACTCTATTTTAGACTCTCTGCACTATCACCTCAGTTCAGAGCTACCAGTCAGGTAATATTACCCTGGATCATCATCTATACAAGCCCCTGAGTAACAGATGGGTACGAAGGCCTTCCAAACCTTCATCCAGCTTTTTGTGTCAGCACAACAGGAAGATTACAAGTCCTTGGGTGCACGCCCTACTGTACCCATCAAACCCACGCCTATATCAGCCATGGCCAACACAGGCTGTCAGAGCTGTTTGCCTGGTGTCCAGATAATCCGACAACTGGGCCTGTCTATGAAGGATATACTTCCTGTAAGCATGAAAATGCATGCAGCCAACAATGTAAATATTAAAATACTTGGTGCCATCATTTTAAGGATCATAGGAACATCTGATAGTGGCAAGAAGCTTACCACATAGCAACTTGTATATATCACAGACAACTCTAACAAATGCTTCCTATCTCACGATGTTTGCATCGACTTGGGTCTGATATCCACAAACTTCCCATCCATTGGCAAGACCAGAATGGGTTCTGATTCACAAACTGCAGCATCCACCAGCTCCCATATTGGCGGTACCCCAGTCTCATTTGAGGTTACCCCCTGTGGATGCCCAAGACATCAGAAAGCACCAAAGAGCCCAAGTTCCTTACCCTTCCCAGCCACTGAGGAAAATCGAGAGAGCCTTTGCCAGTGGCTGATAGAGTACTACTCTGCTAACACATTTAATATGTGTGAACACAGAACTCTAACTATGATAGACAGACCACCCTTGAAACTTCAAGTGGACTCAGAGGCAACCCCAGTTGCCCATCATACTCCAATTCCAGTTCCACTGCATTGGCAGGAAAAAGTAAAAGCTGAACTGGATCAGGATGTTAACTTGGGTGTAACAGAATGAGTACCAATCGACAAACCTGTAACCTGGTGCCACCGCATGGTCATTTCCCCAAAAAAAGATAGCAAACTATGCCAGATAGTAGATTTTCAACCACTCAACCCACATGCGACTCGTGAAACCTATTACACTCAGTCAAAGTTCCATCAAGCTCGATCAGTACCTCATAGAAAGAAGAAAACAGTGTTTGATGCATGGAATGGTTATCATAGTGTACTACTGTGTGATCAGGACCGACACCTGACTACCTTTATCACCTTGTGGAGAAGGTACAGATACCATGTAACACCCCAGGGCTACATCGCCTCCAGTGATGGTTACACCCACCGTTATGACGAAATTGTCGCTCATGTTCCCAACAGAACTAAGTGCGTTGATGACACTTTACTGTGGTCTAACACCATTCAGCAGAGCTTTTGGCAGGCTGTTGAGTGGCTTAATACTTGTGGCAACAACAGCATCACATTGAATAGAAATAAATTCGTCTTTGCCGGAGATAACATCACATTCGCCGGTTTCAAAATAACGTCTGACACTGTTAGCCCATGCAGCATATACTTGGATGTAATCAGGAGTTATCCAACACCAAGAAACATCACTGACATTCAGTCTTGGTTTGTTCCCCTCAATCAAGTATCGTACGCCTTCAGTGTAGCGATAAAGGACACAAGCCTTTCGCAAGCTCCTGAAACCAGGTGCTCCCTTCAGTTGGACGCCTCATATGGATGAAATTTTTTAGGAATCCAAACAGGTCATCATCAGTAAGATTGAAGAAGGAGTCTGCATATTTGGCAAAACAAAACCCCCCTGCCTTGCAACAGATTTGTCAAAACTGGGTACTGACTTTTGGTTATTTCAAAAGCACTGTGCATGTGCAAATATTCAACCATTTTGCTGCCCAGATGGATGGAATTTTTTTTTTTTATTTATTCAGGTAACTGTACATGGGGACATGTGCACATGGGCACTCCCAGTCATATTGCAGTTGATAAACATTACAATATATTTGGTTATGTATAAATAACATACTAATAGAATTTGCAATTAATTTTAAATATCATAGCAAGTAATTAATAATAAAATATAGTGTAATAATTGAAGAGTACTTGAAGAGTAATCATTGTGACAATATTTTCAATAGCCCTTGTTGAGTGCTATCATTTAAGTTACATTTCACTTTCCAACGGTACTACTGCAGACAATTTGAAGCAGGAAAGTTACTCTTGTAGGCAGCAGATTTACCAACTCAGCTGAATCTCAGTATGCCCCAGTAGAGGGAGAGGCCTTAGCAGTTAGGATGCCCTCGACAAGGCTAGATTATTTCTCCTTGGATGCGACACCCTTCTCATTGCAGTTGATCACAAACCACGATTAAAGGTGTTGGGTGATAAACCCCTGGATCAAATATCAAACTCTCAATTAAGAAACTTCAAAGAATGGACACTGCGCTAAAAATTCCAAATTGTTAACGTCCCTGGCATCAAACACAAAGCTGTGAATGCAATATCCCGCCATCCCTCGGGTATGATCAAACCTCTACTCCCTGATGACATTGCCAATATTTACAGCAGGACAAAAGCATTCATCCATATCAGCCTTGTCCAGCTTGCAGTCTGTCACATGGAATGCAGTCCGACTGGCAACAGCTAGTGATAATCACATGAACAATTTGGCCTTCTTGATTGAATCCAGAGTGTCCAAGGCAGCTCATGACCTCCTGTCCCACCTACGAGAATATCACCAGTTCAGACAACACCTCTCTACCATTGATGGGGTCATTGTTATCCATCCAAGTCTACAAGGTCACATCCTTTGTGCCCTCCACTCGGCTCACCAAGGAGTTTTTACAATGTTGGCTAGAGAAGAATCATCCATCTTCTGGCCTGGGATCACATCAATGCCACACGCAACAAATGCATGCATTGAAATCGTATGGCTCCATCTCAGCCCAATGCTCCTCCAACTCCACTACTCCTCACATATGCACCGACTACTTCACTCAGAGGGGTCGCAATTATCTTGTCATTGTAGACAATTAATCAAATTGGCCCATTATCGAAAGAGCTGAAGGAGGACACAAAGGCCTCATCAGGAGTATGTGTCGAACATTCGTCACTTACGGAATCCCTGATGAGCTTGCTTCTTATGGGGGCTGAGAGTTCACAGCACAGAAACCACAGCAATTCTTGAAAGACTGGGAAGTTCATCACAGACTGTCCTTTGTGGCCTTCCCCCATAGCAACTGTCATACTGAGGTAGCTCTCAAGACAGTCAAAAGACTGCTCACAGACAATACAGGTTTAAATGGAGAATTGGACACTGACGCTGTACAATGTGCCATATTACAGTACAGAAATGCATCAGATCCTGCTACAAAGATGTCTCCAACAATGCGCATCTTAGAACGGCTCATCAAGGACTTCATACCTATACTCCCTGGAAAATACAGGCCACACCAAACATGGCAGGATGCCTTGGATCCATGAAAGACAGCCTTACACACCCGTTATCAGAGAGCTGCAGAAAGATGGGGAGAGAACACAAAACAGCTTATGCCACTGACTTTTGGAGACCATGTGAGCATCCAAAATTAAATAGGCCCTCATCCCTTAAAATGGGACAAAACCGGCATGGTCATAGAGGTTCGACAATTTGACCAATGTCATCTGTGTTGATGAGTTTGGACGTGTTACTCTCTGCAACAGAAAATTTCTGAGAAAATACACACCGTATCTGCCAGTTAAACTGAGGCGCTCAGTCATGGATGATCTCCTTGTACGTGACAGAGTGTTTTCCTCAAAGTCACCAGAGGCTGTAGTAGATGCCTTATTAGTTAATTTAGTAATAATAATAATAATAATAATAATAATAATAATACTTTATTTCCATTTCAATACAATGGGTATTCGTCAGCCAGGGTAAGCCCCAACCCCCCACTGTGGTGTCCACCCACAGCAGTAACCATGAACTGTCTTTTCTTTTCTTACTAAAATAATTCTCACTCCTTGCATTTTGCAGATTATGATTATTTGCAGTCTATATTTCAGCTTATAGCTAATTTTAAATATATCTTATTTAATATAAAATCTCCCTCCTATTTCTCTGCTTTCTGCTTTTTCTTTTTTCTCATGAACAACACTATTATCCTAACAAGTCTGTTAGATACATTGTTTACACAATTTTCTTATAATAAAATTGCTTTGCTAATAAATTTTTAATATTATAAAAATTGCTCCTGCTGATAATTTTGTTATAAATTTGACCCTGCTGATATGTCATTAGCCTGTCTAGATACATTTCAGTAGCTTCTTAATTATTTGAATAGTTGAAATTCCGTCTCCTGCAATGCAAAGAACGTTTTGGAGATTGTTTGCCAGTACCTATTTTGTCCATAATATTTCTCGTTTTTTTATTTGCTTCCACTTGTTGCACCTAAAATACTGTCTCTCCCCTGCGTCTCTGCCATAATTGCCTGCCAGGGACCACCACTACAGTAGCCCTCGAATTTTATATGAACAAATTACTGCTCTGAATATATATAGTACAGGGGCCCGAATGATGACGTCACCAAGAGGGACGCTGGATCGCCCTCAATTGGCAAGATCTCGCCTCAGAAGTCAAGCTTACTTCAAACTTTTTTACGTGGCGTCATCACAGAAATTCATATGGTACAAACAAGGTGAAAAATGGTGTATGGTAAAGCCCGTTGGTCAAGCAAATTGGGAATTCGAGAAACTGGATAAATTCGTTACTGGTCAAATCCTTTACTGGTCAAATCCTAAGACATTTTTCTCAGATTCCATTCCCATACAAAACGAACTTTTGTAGTTTACCTAACTGGAATCTCTCATTTGCCAAACTTAATTCCTTGACCTGGAAATTACTGCCGATACACATTGATAAAAAATTTCTTTCATTGAGGGTGTCAAAGTAAAATCTCGTCCTCAGAAGATTGCTCATTACCACATACAAATCTATCCCTATTCCTAACGAATTCTAATTTCATTTCACCCCTTTCTATCATCGTAAATAAAGTGCTTTACTTCAAAACTGGTAAAATAAAGTTATTTACTATATAAATTGCAAATAATTAATAATTTAACTAAAGTGTTTTACGCTATAAACTGCAATAATTAATAAGTAATATTACCATGTTGGAATTGCAAATGTTTCCTGTTAATCACAATTTAATGAATACATACTGTATTTATCTTGACGATTCTTAATATACTGAGAATAAAGAGTTTTGAGTTAAAACTTGCACATACTTCAAAAGGTGGTTTTGCCCTTTTTACACGGCAAATATTTCTTGCTAACCAATATTGAATGAATACATATTTATCTCGTAGATTCTCCCTTTAGCATAAATAAAGTGCTTTACCATATAAATTGCAAATAATTATTAAGTAATTTTGCCTATTGGCATTGCAAACTTTTATGTTACCCACAATTTAAGGATTACATACTGTATTTGTCTCGTTTATTCTTCATGTAATGTGAATAAATTGTTTTACACTAATGCCGACAAATAATTAATGGTTTTGTATGCTCTTACGGTAGCGTAAATATTTCTGGTTACCTGTGACTAACCAATAAATTTTCATCCAGTGGAATAATATTGGAAACTCATCATTTGTGTGCTCGTACCTTCAGTTTTCCCATTATTAACGGTGTGTCGTTTCTGTTTCTGCAATTGCAGTGTCCTCTATTCTACTCTGCCTGTGTGACAAAGGTGATCGTCGAGTTGAGGCCTAAGTCTTGGCATCCATCTGTGGTGCCGAGAATTGAAATCGTGCCCACCACCTCCGGGATTCGATGCAGCATTCCATAAATTTTAAATTTTAAATTTGTTCCAGTTTTCCAAAATTTAAACATTTTTTAATGCGTTATTACATTTCCAAAATTAAATGAAAGTTGAATTCTGAGTTTCACTTAACCGAGTAGTGGTAGCACGGGTGGGGTCTGCAAGTACAGTAATATCTGTCCTGTCTGTTTGTGAGCTCTTAACCGAGTTCAGTACTTTGAATCCCCTTAGTAAAACAGAAACTTAACTACAACCTCCCCAGATTGTGCAGGCACCATTTACCGAAAACTCCGTGTATATACTTGACTACAATCAGCCTTCAAACACTAGTCTGACCCCTGCAAAACTAAAGCCAGCTACTTCAGATGCAGACCGGAACCTCCTCGGAGCGCACCCTCAAACTGGTATACAAGAACCCACATTATTAAACAGCTCAGTTGTCACCCCACCCTAGATGCCCAATTCCCAAACTGAAGAGGCAGCATCGAATCCCCGCCCCTTTCACAAGTGAGGAACCATGTCTCCCCATATCAGTTAATCCTATACATCTCCGGCCCGAAAGCACTCACCCACTTTCCCGTATGCTGAGTCATCTACAACCCCACAATAAACCGGGGCTCACAGAATTAACAACAGAACCTACTGCCATCGGTAACAGCCAGGTGACAAAATCGGCCCACTTCGCTCATCCCATCATAAGTGACAATAATGTATATTGAGTCAGCAGTGACGCCCGTACAGCTAGTTATATGTAAGTACATACGTATTTTTGTACATGCTACCTGAACCTGAATAGATATATTTATACTGGGCGCATTCGGTATATAAATACATGAAAATTAGTTATATCTGCTTGCTGTAATAATGCACCAAGCAGACATTTTTACCCTTTTAAGCCTTCACGCCCTTCTTATGACACCATGCAGAATCGCGTCAAGACTTGGGGGGGGGGGGAATAGAACACTATCCACAATTGTAAGTTTATATTATGTCTTTGTTTATACTCATGTAATTTTTTTTCTGCTTACTTACAACTGCGTATATCTCTTTCAGATAGTGTGATCATTATCTTTTCTGAATAAAATTTGACAACTAGCCGCAGGCTTATTCAAAATTAAATGATCTACAGTACCTCGAAATATTATATGCTCTGCATGCGAATATGGTTCATCTGTGTAGAAAAAAATGTCCGAATGAGCTACGGTCCTTCGACATAAAATAAGCTCTCCATAGAAAAAAATATATCATCAGTATAGAAAAATTGTGCCTCGAAAAGTAATTGAGCAAATGTTTCTTGAGATGATATATGCTTTTCCTAGAAAAATGGTTCCTCTGTATAAAGACCTGGGTTCTCGATATCAAATGAGCTACAGTTCTTTCGAGATTAAATATGCTCAGAATAGAGAGATGTTTCCTCTGGATAGAAAAATAGACCCTCTACAGAAAAACAGTTCCTCTAACTGTGTATTATAATGGCACCTCAAGATAGAATGCATAGCAAATTGGTTCCTCAATATGTATAGTAACTGCTTAAAGCGTATGAAAAAAATGGTTCCTTTCAATAGAAAAATGGTTCCTCGAAACATGTAGTATGACACCTCAAGATAATATGAATAGCAACTAGCTAGCATGCCTGACAAAATGGATCCTCGGAATAAAATCGTACAGGAAATCAGTTTCTTAAAATACAGGAAAAAAAATTTTCAAGAATATGAATAGTAAAAGGTTCCTCGAAATAATATACATAGAAAAATGGTTCCTTAAATCGCACAGAATTTTTTTTTTTTTTTTTAGGAGTGTGACACCGGGACAGGCAGAAACTGCCCTCATCAACAAAGGCCCGGGCACGAGAAAATACCAAGACGAAGGAAAAGAAAGAGGTTAAGGGCAAGGCAGAGATGAGGTAATGTCACACAAAGGAAAACGACAGACAGAAAAAACAGTCAAAGTAAAGAGGACCCAGAGATATGGAGGACTAGGCTCTGAGATGACGATAGATCTGCTTTTTGAAGGATGAAAGGTCATAAGAATTAGGAAAGACAGAAGGAGGAAGAGAGTTCCAGAGTCTGGAGGTAGATGGGAAGAAGTAGTCGCTGCACTGACCAATCCGCGAGCTACAAATCTCCACACAGTACCTGTGAGATGAGGCCGCTTGGCGAGTGTTACGCGGCCTCGGCAGTGGAGGAGGGATGCAACTCGCCAACTCAACAGAGCAGCGATGGAAGTAGTAGCGATAGAAAAGCGAAAGGGAAGATACCTTACGGCGAAGAGAGAGAGAATCCAGGTTAGAAGTAAGAGAAGGATCATTAATGAGTCTGACTGCCTTAGATTCAACCCTATCAAGAAGATAAGTAAAGGAAGAAGCACCCCAGATGTGTGAGCAGTATTCTAAGCAGGGGCGGATAAGACCTTTGTACAAATGCTGCTGGGAAATCATTGAGAACCCCAGAAAAGAGTGTGCACACTGTCAAATGATAACTGATAAGGCCCTGCTGCATTATCTTTTAGAATGTCCAAAGACAAACAGCTTAAGGAACGGATTAAACATGGAACCACAACACACCAATGCGACAGTTCATGCAGCGAAAATTGTTAAGGAAATACTTGACAACATAGACACACATCTCACCACCTTGGAAACTTTCGAACCACCAAGGTGATAAAACAAACCAAGAGGTATAACCTCTAACCTACGGGCCGTTCTTTGAACAAGGGCCCGTGCCAACACAAGGTTGGCTTTAACCTCAAACAACAACAACAACAACAGACCTTTGTAAATTTTAAGTAACTGCAATGAGGAAAAGTAATATCGGCACCACCTAAAGATATATATATATATATATATATATATATATATATATATATATATATATATATATATATATATATATATATATATATATATATATATATATATATATATATATATATATATATATATATATATATATATATATATATATATACATAATATATTGGTTCCTCGATATGAAATGCACAGGAAAATGGTTCCTCAGTCTGAACAGAAAATGGCACCACCTCAAGATAATATGCATAGTAAAATGGTTCTTCGAAATAAAGGCGTACAGTAAAAAGGTTCCTGAAGGGAGCAAAGTGGAAAACAATGTTTAAGAAGTTCGACCATCCATCATTTTTACTGTCAAAATATTTTGACACTTTAGACCAACTCATCCATTTTCTTATTCTGTTGGAATATGGTTAAGGCATCCAAGTTGAACTTATTTCTCTTTAAGTTCTCTTCCTATGTCAAATTCATTCCTCTTTTACATATTCTGGTTTTCTGGCATGAGTCTTTTTCATATTCGAAGTTTATTTTTAACTCAGTTTAGTTAATCCATTGTTTTTTCTTCTTATATTCTAGCTCAGTTAAGTCTATCTATTTTTTTTAGTTAAGTATATTCGGTAGGTAATATATTCAGGGTTTCTTGCTCATGGGTATACAAACTCAAACTTTGTTTTTAACCTATTGTATATATTTCTTTATACATTTTCTAATAAGTAAAAATTTAGTGCATTTACTCTCTCATTAAGGTTTATTCCATTAGGTTTTTTTTATAAACTCTTGTTCAGAATGTGCTTTTGTTCTGATTTTTCATAGTCGAAGAATGTTTTTAACTCTTTTAGGATTACTCATTGTTTTATTCCTACTTAGCTGGATTAAGTCAGTGTCTTACATATTCTGAGTTCTCCTGCCCATGTTTTTCTTACTCAAAGCTTCTTGAAGCTCAGTTAAGTTTAATCATTGTTTTATCCTTAATTAGTCAAATTTATTCAGTGTCTGCTACATATTAAGGGTTTTTCTGCTCAAGCCTTTTTCACATTCAAAGTTTGTTTTCAACGCAGTTAAGTTTATTCATTGTTTTATCCTATTTCAGAGAGAGAGAGAGAGAGAGAGAGAGAGAGAGAGAGAGAGAGAGAGAGAGAGAGAGAGAGAGAGAGAGAGAGAGAGAGAGAGAGAGAGAGAGAGATCCTATAATATTTAAGATGTTGCAATATCATCAGGCGAGAAAGAACAATCCTCTCATTTGCCAAATATAATGCCTCTGATCCTTTGTTTCCATTTTCTTTAAAAATGCGTGAGAGAGAGAGAGAGAGAGAGAGAGAGAGAGAGAGAGAGAGAGAGAGAGAGAGAGAGAGAGAGAGAGAGAGAGAGAGGATCATATAATATTTAAGGTAGTTGCAATGTCATCAAGCAAGCACGAAACAATCCTCTCACTTGCCAAAATATAATGCCTCTGATTCTTTATTTGCATTTTCTTTAGAAAAATGCGTGTGTGTGTGAGAGAGAGAGAGAGAGAGAGAGAGAGAGAGAGAGAGAGAGAGAGAGAGAGAGAGAGAGAGAGAGAGAGAGAGAGAGAGAGAGAGAGGATCATATAATATTTAAGATGTTGCAATATCATCAAGCAAGTAAGAACAATCCTCTCATTTGCCAAAATTAATGCCTCTGATTGTTTATTTTCATTTTTTTTCTTTTGGAAAATGCGTTTGTGAGAGAGAGAGAGAGAGAGAGAGAGAGAGAGAGAGAGAGAGAGAGAGAGAGAGAGAGAGAGAGAGAGAGAGAGAGAGAGAGAGAGAGAGAGAGAGTCAAAGTTAAAACCTTTATTCCATCAAAAATGGCTATTACATGATAATTACTCTAATTTCAAATTACAAATGTAAAATGTCAAAATGAAGCATTGAATAGATATTCCTCTCTGGTACCCAGATAGGCCGAAAAAATTTGCAAAGCACATAATCAAAATATTTACACATTAAAACAACGATACGTACACTTCGTCTACCCAATGGGAGGATAATTATGAGACTAAAATCACTTATTAAGTTGGTGATTTAAAAGATGAGATTTAAAAGAGGGTACTGTTTGGCAGCTTCTTAAGTTTGCGGGTAAAGAGTTCCAAAGTCTCGGGCCCATTACATTTAAGGCTCTTGCCCCAATATCAGTGGAAGTTCCGGGCACGTAAAAAGAATTCTGATATCTGGTGTTGACGTTATTGATACGCACTTGATTAACTGTTGGCAATGAGAAGAGCCATTCCGGTAATATTCCATTATTTATTTTAAAAATTAAAAGACAGATATTATGTATGAACTTCATGTCCATCCTCAGCCAACCCAATCTCCCAAAGAGGGGGTCACGTGATCAT
>JAXCGZ010005012.1:12500-22595 GCA_037179515.1 Halocaridina rubra | reverse complement strand
TATCTCATTTCCATACCAGATAGTCGTTTACTCTTGATTGGGACTGGCAATTGTAAGCAATTTAACACACTCATTACTGTCTTTGTACGGTATATACACCTCTAACTTCCTATGTGTGCTCTCTCTCTCTCTCTCTCTCTCTCTCTCTCTCTCTCTCTCTCTCTCTCTCTCTCTCTCTCTCTCTCTCTCTCTCTCTCTCTCTCTCTCTCTCCTCTCTCTCTCTCTCTCTCTCTCTCTCTCTCTCTCTCTCTCTCTCTCTCTCTCTCTCTCTCTCTCTCTCTCTCTCTCTCTCTCTCTCTCTTGTCCGATTGTTGCCATGTTCTGCTAGAAGGCAGTATACTGACATTTTATGACTGCTAAAAAGCGTCAGAGATCACCTAAACAAACTCTCTATTTATTTTATTACCTAAGCAGTTTGTTTGTTTGTTTGTTTGTTTGTTTGCTTGTTTGTTATATTTTTGCAATTTGTTTCTATTCTTTTTATTTATTCTGTTATCGCTGCAGTTTCTTATGACGGTCTTTCTGATGGTGTCTATTTTTTTTTCTCCGTCATTTAATTGTTTTTTTAGCTTTCATTGCCTTTTCATTGTTTTTTTAGTTTTCATTGACTTGTCATTGTATTACCATGCGTATGTGTGTGTGTGTGTGTGTGTGAACGTGATTACCTAATTGTGATTACCTAATTGTGTTTACGGGAAAGAGCCCAAAGCTCATATCTTCCCGTCTCCTCATCGGTTCCAATTTAGACTTAGTGGGAGATGTGATTACCTAATTGTGATTACCTAATTGTGTTTACGGGAAAGAGCCCCAAGCTCGTAACTTCTCTTCTCCTGATCGGTTCCATTTTGCACTTAATGATATTTATCATACTTGTCCTTAAAACTATGGATTGAGTTAGCATTAACTACCTCCTCGCTTAGCGAATTCCAATTATCAACTACTCTTACACTGAAAAAGTATTTCCTTACATCCTGCAAAGAAGTGTTCTTACGAAGCTTCAAACTATGACCTCTAGTTCTAGTAGCCCGCCATATCAAAATATCGATCCCTATCCACTCTATCATAACCATGAAGGAATTTAAAACTGCCACCATATCCCCCCCTCAGTCTAATTTCCTCAGCCTCTCGTCATAACTGAGATTGCGTATTTCTGGCACCAGTTTCTTGGCATGTTATTCAACGTTTTCCTGCTTAACTACGTGCTTTTTCAAGTGCGGATTCCAATACGGGGCTGCATATTCAAGCTGTGGCCTCACATAGGTTACATAAATATTTCTGAACATTTCCTTGTCCATGTGCTTGAAGGCTACCCTTACATTTGCTAAGAAAGCATATTTTGCCCTTACTATGCCATTTATATGCATTTCTGGAGACAAATTTGCCAGTATATTTACTCCTAGATCTCTCTCATTCTATGTATCTTGAAGTTCTACTCCTGCCACCGAGTAGTCAAGCTTGGTTGTTCTTGCACTTGTACCCACTCTCATTATCTTACATTTTGAAGTATATTAAATTTCATTAGCCACTTTTCTGACCACTCATGCAGATTATTTAGATCTTATTGAAGTTCTCTACCATTGTTCTCGTTTCTTTCTTTCATTCACAATCTTTGCATCATCTGCAAACATGTGTGTGTGTGTGTGTGTGTGTGTGTGTGTGTGTGTGTGTGTGTGTGTGTGTGTGTGTGTGTGTGTGTGTGATTACCTAATTGTGATTACCTAATTGTGTTTACGGGAAAGAGCCCAAAGCTCGTGTGTGTGAGAGAGAGAGAGAGAAAGAGAGAGAGAGAGAGAGAGAGAGAGAGAGAGAGAGAGAGAGAGAGAGAGAGAGAGAGAGAGAGAGAAAAAAAAAAAAGAAACTGGTTTACGAAAAAGGTTAAAACTGTTGAGGATCGGATGGATTTTTTTTTAATACGCGTATTTAATAGTTCGCACGTGTGTGTGTGTGTGTGTGTGTGTGTGTGTGTGTGTGTGTGTGTGTGTGTGTGTGTGTGTGTGTGTAATGCTCGAACATAATACCCATTTTACAGCCATTTTATAACCTCCTCCGTTTTTCCCTTTCATGTTCTTGTTTTTCATATTTTTAATATTTGTTTCTTTGAGGGGCAGAGTGCCCCATACCCTCCCTCCTGCCACCTGCTCCTTTTCTTCCTGCCCAAAGGCTCAGAGAAGAAAGAGGATATTGGTTCCTGATTTAGTTCTTTGATGACGCAAGTGCCGGAAAGTGGATAGATGATTACACCTCCTCTCTCTCTCTCTCTCTCTCTCTCTCTCTCTCTCTCTCTCTCTCTCTCTCTCTCTCTCTCTCTCTCTCTCTCTCTCTCTCTCTCTCTCTCTCCCTCTCTCTCTCTCCCTCTCTCTCTCTCTCTCTCTCTCTCTCTCTCTCTCTCTCTCTCTCTCTCTCTCTCTCTCTCTCTCTCTCTCTCTCTCTCTCTCTCTCTCTCTCTCCTCTCTCTCTCTCTCATACATACACACAAACGTAACCTTTATTACCGTCTTTCGAAACATTTATTTCAATGTCGTATTTTTAAACTTTACATAGAAAATACATACTTGTATAATATAGTTTTTCTATGTGATCCTGCAATATTAATGGCGCGTTAGAGAGAAATTTTTTAGAAAAAGAACAAGCGTTCATATATTGGAAGGCTGTTTGAATTTTAGATATATTTGTCAGCATCGTATCATATATATTTTAACCTTTATTTCCATTTCAATACAATGGGTATTCGTCAGCCAGGGCAAGCCCCAACCCCCCACTGTGATGTCCAACCACAGCAGTTCCTGCCAGTAAACAGCTTAAACTCTCGGTCTTGGACGGGGACCGATCTTTCGACCTCGTGAATGCGAAGCCAGCGCGTTACCATTTTATTGTAATCTTTTTTATTTGTTATTTTAAGTAGTAATATGATCTGTTCTGCATCTCATTTTATTATGAAAACCATTTTTATTCAACAAAATGTATACACTGGTTTATGTTAGTCCCCGTTCAAATATAGTCGGGCAGAGACATGTCGGAGTTTGGGGATTATGGCTAGATACCCTTCCTAGCGCCCCGCGGTGCGATCGCCTCCGCGAAAGTCACCTCCGGACTCGCTTACTCTATCGCTGAGCAACCGTGACTCTGGAAACCATTACTATCAATTACTTTTATATACAGTATTTATTTGTTTGTTTAGTTATTTATGTTCTATATTAAATACGACTTTTATTTCTTATTCTTAACTGTAGTCACCGTGGCTCATGCGGTAGCGTCCGCGTCTTTGAGACGTCAGGTCGAGGGCTCGCGCCCCGTCAAGGTCTGAGGTTAGCAAGGGCATGCATTCTGGGTAACGATTACATCTGCCAAAACAAGTCCTTCGCAACAAGGCAACCGTCCTAGCCCTTGGTAGAAAAGGGAGTCCGTGACGTAAAACCGGAACATTTCTTATTTTTTAACTACGAGGCATTCATTCTTATATTTTAGTTTATATTTTAATTATGAAGTATTCATATGTCATAGTTGGATTTCTTATTTTAACTATGAGGCATTCATTCTTATATTGTAATTTCATATTTTGTAGCTGAATTTCTTATTTTAACTATGAGGCATTCATTCTTATATTGTAATTTCATATTTTAACTATAATGCATTCATTTGTTATACATTTACTTCTCATTTTAGCTATGAGGCATTCACTCTTTTACTTTTATTTCATAGTTTCACTATGAGGCATTCAGTTACTCTTCTTTTATTTTTCTTTTCATATTGGCTATAAGGCATTCATTCTCATACTTTTATTTCATATTATAATTATGAGGCATTTATTTTTATACTTTTATATTTTATTTTAACTATGAGGCATTCATTCTTATACTTTTATTTCATATTATAATTATGAGGCATTCATTTCTTATACATTTATATCTTATTTTAACTATAAGGCATTCATTCTTATACTTTTATATCATATCATAATTATGAGGCATTCATTTCTTATACTTTTATATCTTATTTTTAACTATGAGGCATTCATTCTTATATTTTTATTTCATATTATAATTATGAGGCATTCATTTCTTATACATTTATATCTTATTTTAACTATAAGGCATTCATTCTTATACTTTTATTTCATATTATAATTATGAGGCATTCATTTCTTATACTTTTATATCTTATTTTTAACTATGAGGCATTCATTTTTATATTTTTATTTCATATGATAATTCTGAGGCATTCATTTCTTATACATTTATATCTTATTTTAACTATAAGGCATTCATTTTTATATTTTTATGTCATATATTGACAATGAGGCATTCATTTTCTATACTTTTCAATGAGGCATTCATTTCCTATACTTTTATTTCTTATATTAACTATGAGGCATTCGTTCTTATACTTTTATTTTATATATTAGTTAGGAGACATTCCTTTCTTATATTTTTATATATTATTTTGGCTGTGAGGCATTCACACTTTAAATTTTATGTCCTTTAAACTGAGACATTCATTTCATATACTTTTATCTTTTTATTTTAACTATGAGGCATTCCTTTCTTATACTTTTGTTTCTTTTTTTAACTATAAGGCATTCCTTTCTTATACTTTTATATCTTATTTTGACGATGAGGCATTCCTTTCTTATACTTTTATTTCTTATTTTGACTATGAGGCATTCCTTTCTTATACTTTTATTTCTTATTTTGACTATAAGGCATTCCTTTCTTATACTTTTATTTCTTATTTTGACTATAAGGCATTCCTTTCTTATACTTTTATATCTTATTTTGACTATGAGGCATTCCTTTCTTATACTTTTATATCTTATTTTAACGATGAGGTATTCCTTTCTTATACTTTTATATCTTATTTTAACGATGAGGCATTCCTTTCTTATACTTTTATATCTTATTTTAACGATGAGGCATTCATTCTTATACTGTTATTTCATACTTTAGCTATCAGATTTTCATTTGTTATACTTTTGTTTCCTATTTTAACTACGAGGCATTCATTCTTATACTTTACTTCATGGTTTAACTATGAGATATTCATTTCTTAGATCGTTATGTCATATTTTAACTATGAGGCATTCATTTCTTATATTTTTATTTCAAATTTTAATAATGAAGCATTCATATCTTATATTGTTATATCATATTTTAAAGAGCATTCATTTGTTTCTGATACTTTGATTTCTTATTTTGACTGAGTCATTCATTCTTAGACTTTTATTTCATGATTATAGCTGTGAGGCATTGATTTCTTATACTCTTATTTCTTCATTTTAACTATGAGGCATTCATTCTTATACTTTTTTTTCATATTTTGAGTATGAGGCATTCATTTCTTTCACTTTTATTTCTTATTCTAATTATGAGGCATTCATTTCTTATACTTTTAATGTCTTATTTTGCCATGAGCCATTCATTCTTATATTAGTATTTCATATATTAACTCTGAGGAATTTAATTCTTATAGTTTTATTATTTTTTTGTATCTATGAGGCATTTATTCTTATACTTGTATTCCATATTTTAGTTATGAGGCATTTATTTCTTATATATATATTTCTTATTTTTTGCTGTGAGGCATTCATTTCTTATACTTTCATTTCTTATTTTAGCTATGAGGCATTCATTTATATATTTTTATAACTTATTTTGGCTTTGAAACATTCATTTCTTATACGTTTATTTCATATATCAACTCTTAGACATTCATTTCTAATATGTCATTTTTTGTGAGGTATTCATTTCTTATCTTTGGCCTAGTAACATACCCTTTCTTTGCTGTTTCTAGAAGGACAGGATAGTGGCGTCCTTCTTGTCGTAGCCCTCATCAAATTTGCAATCTCAGTGAGTACTCAGAAGTATGTGTAAGATGCAACTGTGTTTTCAATAGCACGAGCTTCAATGACAAGGGAGTTAGTTTAAATTAGCTTAGGCTGGCTTAGTCGTGTTGAGTTAGGTTAGGATGTGTTTGGTTAGGTTAGGTATTCATTCTTAACCTCATGGCAAAAAGAAAGAATCTTAAAGTATATTTAAACAGTATGGAGAAGAGTTAATGTATCTTATAGTAGATTTTTTGTCAGTTTCAGGATAGGTTAGGCTTGGGTTAGGTTAGGTATCAATTCTCAAAGTTCATGGTAAATAGAAAAAAACTTTCAGTTTTATGTAAACAGGACGGAAAAGAGTTAATTTGTCTCATAGCCTTTATAGGCCGCTACATAACTACAGCATGAGAGTCTATGTGAATTTCGTATTGTCGTATGGCATATTATAGATGCCTATAGCCTCACTCGGCATTTCATAGATGCCTATAGCCGCTAGAGGGCAGAGGAAGCACCCAGATACCAACGCCATAGGACTGGCCCACAGAGTAATAATAATAATAATAATAATAATATGACTTTATTTCCAACATACATTGGGTATTCAAATATGGGTGTGCTATTAAAATTTACAAGTAAAATCTTCCTTTAAGAGTAACTTCTTAAGATTATATTTAAAAGTATACACTGAACCAGCATTTTTTAGTTCTCTGGGAAGCTGATTATATAAATGAGGTCCACGAATGTTTATATCTCTTGAGCCAATATCAGTTTTAGACCTTCGTACTAATAAATCTTCCCCTTGACGGGTAGTTAACCCGGTAACTGAGCTTACTGTAGAAAAATTATACAAGCAATCAGGAATATTGTTTCTTAGTATATTAAAAACAAAGGTACATATATCAAAAACATATTTATCTCTAATCTTTATCCATTCTAGATCTTTTAAAACAGGAGAGATGTGCTCGTATTTTCTTACATTGCCAACAGCCACTCGTGCTGCAAAGTTTTGTAACTTTTGTATTCTTTGTAATTGAGTCTTATTTGTACATCCCCAAACTTTGAGACAGTAATTAATTAAACTCATAGCTAAGGACTGGACAATTATTATACGAGTTGATGTTTCAAATGAGTCTTTTACCCTATTTAGATATATTAGAGTACCCATTACTTTTTTATAAATTTCATCTATATGCATTTCAAAATTCATGTAACGGTCAAAATAGACACCTAGGTTCTTTACCGAGTTCATTGGCTTAATGATATTACCGTTAAAATTTATATGAAGATTGTCATCAACTTCTGATAATAATTGTCTGGATCCGATAAGAATAGATTGGGTTTTAGTTTCATTAAGTAACAGACCATTTTTTAGAAAGTAACGTTTAGCCATATACAAAATTTCTTCTGCTCTACGAATAATATTTTCTAAATCATTAATTTCTCCTTCAATTAAGATTTGAGTATCGTCAGCATATTGAATTACATAACAGTTAGGTAAATATTTTACTAGATCGTTTACATATATTAGAAAAAGTATAGGTCCTAGGATCGATCCCTGAGGGACCCCAAACAATACCTTCTTGCGACTTGAGACTACATCTTTTATTCTGACTGACTGGTAGCGGTTTTTTAAATAGTTCTCGAACCAGCTTGGGTCAATGTTCATTTTTTTGCATTTTTCTAATAGAATGGTATGGTGTACACTATCAAAAGCTTTAGAAAGATCGAGTAGTAGTAGTAATGATATTTTCTTATTATCTATATTTTTGTATATTTCATCTGATATTTTCAATAAGGCAGTTTCAGTTGATAATTTTGGCCTGAAACCGTGTTGACTTTTTGCAATAAGTTTATTTTTTTCAAGAAACTCACTTAACTGATTTGCAACAATATTTTCAAGTATCTTTGATAAAATTGGTAGTAAAGAGATTGGTCTATAGTTAGAGACGTCGTTAGGATTTCCATTTTTAAAACCAGGAATTACATGGGGATTTTTCCATAAATCTGGGTAGATATTGGTAACTATGGAAGTATTGATTATTACCGTCAGATAATAAGCTATTATAAATAATGAATCTCTAATAAAACGAAAACAAATTCCATCTGATCCATATGCATTAGAGTCTTTCAGATTTTTTATTACTAAGATTACTGTATTACAATCTACTGTAGTAGGGTTAAAGACATCATTACTTCTATTGAATGCACTATGTTCTTGAACATTATTATTATTATTACTACCATCATCACTATTATCATTACCATTACTACCACCATCATTATTATTTACACCATTATCAACATTTCTATTATTATTACTACTACCATCATCATTATTATTACCACCATTACTATTATTGATTTCATTTATTATTTCTTTTTTTGTTTTTTCAAAGGTTTTTTTCCCCACTTCAGCGAAAAAATTATTGAACTCTTCTGCTTTAGCACTTACATCTACCTCATCGGGTATAATTGATATGTTACTACTTTTATTACAGTTATTGGAAAGCATGGTTTTAGCAATTTTCCATGTATCAGAGATATTGCCTTTAGCGTTTTGAAATTCATTTTTGTAATACTGTTTCTTACTGTTACTTAATAATGATTTTACTTGTTTCTTATGCTCTGTAAACTTTTCTCTTAAAGGGATATTATCTCTTTGTAGTTTTACTTCATTTTGTAGTTTGTCTCTTTCTTTCATAATGTTTTTTATGTCATCTGTTATCCAAGGAGCGGGGGGACGAAATATTTCTCTTGTCACGAGTGGTGCACATCGATCTATACATGATGATAAGACACTGGTTAAAATATTTACTTGTGTATTAATATTATCGGTATATAGAATTTCATTTAATTTATGTACTTCATTCATAAGTAAACTACAAAGTAATTCTTGTGAATAATTTCTTAAGCATCTGAATGTTTTAAAGATTGGTTGTCTCTTTGGTTTGCGAATATTTAGGGACGTTACAATTTCCTCGTGGTCTGCTATAGGGCTTGGCATTACGTCACACTTAGTTATCATATGTTTGGAGTTTGTTATTACTAGATCGATTTGGGAAACTGAAGTGGGAGTGATTCTAGTTGGTTTATTTATAATCTGTTCTAGATTTAAATTCTTAATAAGTCTACTCATTTTATTTTCTCTTTTTAGTTGATCATCATTAAAATCGCCATATATAAAAACTGGTTTGTTTTTTAAAATTATCTCCTTAAAAACGTCCAAAATATAGCTAAAAGAGGTTACCGAGGCTTTGGGGTGGCGGTACACGCAGCCTATGATAATAGAAGGAAACTTTTTATGTTGGACAGAGATCCATTTATCTTCCACTCCTTCGTGCTTCTCAGTTTCAAGATTTAGTTCAGTGGCCTTCAAATAATTTTTAACATATAAACATACACCTCCACCTCTACCACTGTCATAGCGATAAATATTATATGAAGGAATATTAATAAATGCATTATTAATTGACGGATACAGCCATGATTCGCTAATGCAAAGAACATCAATATTTTCTTGTACAAGCATATGTTCAATTTCTAGTATATGGGATAACAGGGATTGTGCATTTATATGTACGACAGATAATCTATCATTATATTTACAAGTAACTTTCACATCGGCAGCAGTAACAGCAACAGCAGGAGACGAGGTATTACCATGTTTCATTGGGGTGGTATCCATAGTCATAGTTGTAGTTTCGACTGTGTGATTCTGCTGGGAATTCATCATTGTAGTGTGTTCTGGGGTTAGCCCATGGATCCTGGTGTCTGTACCTGCCGTTGGATGTGTAACGCTGGTTTGAGTACGTGCCGTGGTATGATCGGGCCTTCCCAAAGTTTGTATGCCTAGGTGAGTGTCTAGGGTTGTAAGAGCCATCACTCCAGGAGAAGTCTCTTGTGCGTGGACGGCGATAAGAGAGGTTTGTATCGTGTCTCTTTCTGTAGTCTCGCGTATAGGGGATTGTTCCATTAGCTCTTTGCTGTTTATTTTGGTATGACTGTAGTTTGGGATATTTTGTAGAATACCCAGGTTGTGTCCATTGTTTGCTCCCACGAAATGGCTGGACACTTGTGCCTGTAGGCCATTGATTCAGTTTGTAAGGCACATATTCAAATCCTTTCGATATCGTTATTGCGAAGGACACCCAGTTTGGTGTGCGATAAAGCTCCTTAATCAAGACTTCTTCAGAAGGAATGCCTTGATTTGTCAGTGTATTACGTATCTCTCTCTCAAAGGGGTTGCCAGGAATGCGAATATATATTTGAGCTGT
>JAXCGZ010005012.1:0-2500 GCA_037179515.1 Halocaridina rubra | reverse complement strand
AATCTTGCCTTCGTCTTCAAAGCCCTCCTTCAAAAAAGAGAAGAAGAAGAAACTTTCATCCTGAACTCAGTCGCGTCTTTTTGGAATTGGGGCGAAAATATCGGAAATTGGAGATTAAAAAGTGCTAACGCTCAATCCCGGTGATAAGGGTATTTTGATCCCTGTGAATCTCCTACATAGAGCTTATTATGACCGAAGAGTACACCAGGGTAAAAGAACCCCTTTTTTGTATTTTTCTGAGTTTGTTCTTTGAGGGTGAACGAAACGAAATGCGGGACTCTGCAATGCAAACTTCTTGTTCGCCTTTGTCGGAGAAGTTACACATTTGGCTTTGTTGCTAACCCAAGTTTGTTTCACTAACAAGTTAGGGACTAAAGTTAGAGGCTATGAGGGACTTCGGAAGGGTGTGTGTGTGTGTGTGTGTGTATGTATTTGCTTAACTGTCTGTCAGTTTGTAGGCTTGAGTTGGGGGCAAAAATGGAAAGCTTTTTTGGAACAGCTTCTGGCTCGCACCTAAGACAATTCATATATTAATGTTCCGGTTTTAAGTCACGGACTCCCTTTTCTACCAAGGGCTAGGACAGTTGCCTTCTTGCGAAGGACTTGCTTTGGCAGATGTAATCCTTACCCGGAGTGCATGCCCTTGCTAACCTCAGACAGTGACGGGGCGCGAACCCTCGACCTGACTCCTCAAAGTCGCGTACGCTACCGCTTAAGCCACGGTGACTACACAATTCATATATTAATATTTCTCGAAAATTTCATGCAGGATAAGGAGAGGGTAGTAGTGCCCCTCTGTGGTAATCCTTGGATAGCTGACTGGCTCAACATGTACATTATTTATAGGCGTGATAACAGTGGTGAAATATGTATATTTTCGCTCTCAGGCTTCGAAAAAAGCATAAATACCCTCCATTTTAAGGCATTACAATTGGTAGAGTGTACTCATGCACCCTGAGTTGCAAGAAAGGGTATTATAGTTAGCCCCCTAACTAGTACAGTCAGTGGTAACGTGCTGGCCTCGCACTCGCGAAGTCGAGGGATCGGTTCCCGTCCAAGACCGAGAGTTTAAGCTGTTTACTGGGGAGGTTACTGCTGTGGCTGGGCACCACAGTGGGGGGGTTGGAGCCTGTGCCGGCTGGCGACCGCCCTCTGGGTCCTCCATGACCCGTTCCACCCATCCATGGGTGGAGAGCCTAAAAAAAAAAGTATTATAGTTCTTTTGTAAGTATTGTATATACTATAACAGTGAATTAAAGAACAACAAAATGAAGGGTAACATTTAATTTACAGTATTCATTTTTTTTTATTAAGGTGCGAGATAGGCCTTCATTCCCCAGCTCCAACCTGTCTATGTCGGCTCCCTTTCGAATGTGGATTAAAAATGACACATAGTAGGTATCCTCACCCTTATAGTGGTAACGCGCTGGCTTCGCATTCACGAGGTCGAAAGATCGGTTCCCGTCCAAGACCGAGAGTTTAAGCTGTTTCCTGGCAGGTACTGCTGTGGTTGTATAAAACAATAGGTATCTTCATTTTTTTGTCGTATATTTTCATATTTTTCCTCATTCGAATGGGGGTAGATGCAGCCAGGTTGGCGCTGGGGAATTAAGGCTAGATGTCCTTCCAAAGGCCCCGTGGTGGCTCCAACACCAATGTTTCACTTCCTAATTTCAGTGCTATAACCACTGCGCTACCACAGTCCCCAAAAGTTTATTCTTAATAATAAAGACTTCGTAAAAGTAGTCACCGTGGCTCAAGCAGTAGCGTCCGCGACTCTGAGGTGTCAGGTCGAGGGTTCGTGCCCCGTCACGGTCTGAGGTTAGCAAGGGCATGCACTCAGGGTAACAATTACATCTGCCAAAACAAGTCCTTCGCATGAAGGCAACCGTCCTAGCCCTTGGTTGAAAAGGGAATCCGTGACGTAAAACCGGAACAAACAAGTAAGGACTTCTTAAAAGCTGACTCAATGGTGTAAGTTTTGACTTCTGAATTTGCATTCTCAAAATATCACGGGGTCGAATCCTCGCGTTGTCTGTGTGTTTATAATGCAAAGCATGTACTGAGCCTCATTCCTTACGTCGTGTACATTACGTTGCGAGCATTTTAATTAGAAAGAACATGAACAATGGAACACAAGCGAGATTCATTTCTCATGCATGAACAAAGGCCTAATATAATTTCCAGGGATTTAGTTTTCTGTTACACAAGAGAAGCTTTTCACGGGGAATTATGAATTATTTATTACCACCCTCACCCACCCACCCACCCACCCACCATCCCTCCCTCCATTCCACCCACTCCATTATTTATTCTTTGTTAACATATTTTCTTTTTGTTTCGTATTTTTTTCCTTATTACAGTGAGTTCTTGTGTACTAGTATGTTGTGTCGATTTTTTTTTTTTACTGATAACGTAAAGAAAATAATGTAAGGAGCAAGATTTTCAGAGAAAGAAAACTCCTTTGAGATCTTACATCAGATATCAGAGATTATTTACA
>JAXCGZ010005011.1:2500-17500 GCA_037179515.1 Halocaridina rubra | reverse complement strand
AGGACTTATGATTACTAAGTCAAGGCGCTACCACTACACCACAGAAGGTTAAAAGGAATCCAACCTTATAGCTTATATCTGCTATACTTAGGAATGAACGCATTCTAAATGAATGCCACTATGTTCATATTACAGATTCCCCAACCTCACTCGTGGCTTCATTATAGCATTTAATTCAAGTCCCAATCTCATTCGGGCCATGAAATAACCAAGCAAGCACATTACATATGTGAAAACATTAATAATTTTTTACCCCGACCGGGACTCGAACCTAGGACTTATGATTACTAAGTCAAGGCGCTACCACTACACCACAGAAGGTTAAAAGGAATCCAACCTTATAGCTTATATCTGCTATACTTAGGAATGAACGCATTCTAACTGAATGCCACTATGTTCATGTTACAGATTCCCCAACCTCACTCGTGGCTTCATTATAGTATTTAATTCAAGTCCCAATCTCATTCGGGCCATGAAATAACCAAGCAAGCACATTACATATGTGAAAACATGAATAATTTTTTACCCCGACCGGGACTCGAACCTAGGACTTATGATTACTAAGTCAAGGCGCTACCACTTCACCACAGAAGGTTAAAAGGAATCCAACCTTATAGCTTATATCTGCTATACTTAGGAATGAACGCATTCTAACTGGGGAATCTGTAATATGAACATAGTGGCATTCAGTTAGAATGCGTTCATTCCTATGTATAGCAGATATAAGCTATAAGGTTGGATTCCTTTTAACCTTCTGTGGTGTAGTGGTAGCGCCTTGACTTAGTAGTCATAAGTCCTAGGTTCGAGTCCCGGTCGGGGTAAAAAATTATTCATGTTTTCACATATGTAATGTGCTTGCTTGGTTATTTCATGGCCCGAATGAGATTGGGACTTGAATTAAATGCTATAATGAAGCCACGAGTGAGGTTGGGGAATCTGTAATATGAACATAGTGGCATTCAGTTAGAATGCGTTCATTCCTAAGTATAGCAGATATAAGCTATAAGGTTGGATTCCTTTTAACCTTCTGTGGTGTAGTGGTAGCGCCTTGACTTAGTAATCATAAGTCCTAGGTTCGAGTCCCGGTCGGAGTAAAAAATTATTCATGTTTTCACATATGTAATGTGCTTGCTTGGTTATTTCATGGCCCGAATGAGATTGGGACTTGAATTAAATGCTATAATGAAGCCACGAGTGAGGTTGGGGAATCTGTAATATGAACATAGTGGCATTCAGTTAGAATGCGTTCATTCCTAAGTATAGCAGATATAAGCTATAAGGTTGGATTCCTTTTAACCTTCTGTGGTGTAGTGGTAGCGCCTTGACTTAGTAATCATAAGTCCTAGGTTCGAGTCCCGGTCGGGGTAAAAAATTATTCATGTTTTCACATATGTAATGTGCTTGCTTGGTTATTTCATGGCCTAAATGAGATTGGGACTTGAATTAAATGCTATAATGAAGCCACGAGTGAGGTTGGGGAATCTGTAATATGAACATAGTGGCATTCAGTTAGAATGCGTTCATTCCTAAGTATAGCAGATATAAGCTATAAGGTTGGATTCCTTTTAACCTTCTGTGGTGTAGTGGTAGCGCCTTGACTTAGTAATCATAAGTCCTAGGTTCGAGTCCCGGTCGGGGTAAAAAAATATTCATGTTTTCACATATGTAATGTGCTTGCTTGGTTATTTCATGGCCCGAATGAGATTGGGACTTGAATTAAATGCAATAATGAAGCCACGAGTGAGGTTGGGGAATCTGTAATATGAACATAGTGGCATTCAGTTAGAATGCGTTCATTCCTAAGTATAGCAGATATAAGCTATAAGGTTGGATTCCTTTTAACCTTCTGTTGTGTAGTGGTAGCGCCTTGACTTAGTAATCATAAGTCCTAGGTTCGAGTCCCAGTCGGGGTAAAAAAAAAAAAAATTATTCATGTTTTCACATATGTAATGTGCTTGCTTGGTTATATATATATATATATATATATATATATATATATATATATATATATATATATATATATATATATATATATATATATATATATATATATATATATATACATACATATACCTTGGCTGTTTCCCCCTTTAACTGGGAGGTAGCCGACATCAAGAAAGGAAAACAAATAAGGGGATTACTTTGCTCTATGGGCAATGACGAGGGAGCTAGCGACCGTTCAGATGGCACTGCTGGAGTGCCACAGCCCATCCTCCCGGCTCTTCCACAACCTGTGTCACTTCACAACTGCCAGCTCCTCCTACTGCCCCTACCACAGGGCTATCTCTGTAAGATGCAGCCCCGTGGTAATAGCAGATGCCCATCAGAGCCGCGTTACAATCCCTCGCCACTCATTCTTATTCCTAGCACGCTCGCTTGCTTCCCTCACATCCATCCTCCTATCATTCAGGGCTCTCCTTACTCCATCCATCCATCCAAACTTAGGCCTCCCTCTAGCATTTCTCCTATCAACTCTCGCATTCATCACCTTTTTCACCAGCCTTTCATCATCCATCCTTTCCACATGGCCAAACCATCTCAGAACATTCATATCTACTCTGGCTGCAATTTCTCTCCTCACACCCGTTCTTGCTCTCACCACTTCATTCCTAACCCTATCCAATCGAGATACACCAATCATACTCCTCAGGCATTTCATCTCAAACACATTTAGTTTCCGTCTCTCACTTACTTTCATACCCCATAACTCTGATCCATACATCACAGTTGGCACAACCACTTTCTCATACAAAACTTTTTTAACATTCATTTCCAACCCTCTATTCTTCATCACTCCTTTCAATGCACCCAACACTTTACATTCTTCATTAACTCTGTGACACACATCTGCTTCCACTCCACCATTTGCAGCTATAACCGAGCCTAAATACTTAAACTGATTAACCTCCTCAAGTGTCTCTCCATTCAACATAACATTCAATCCAGTGCCATCCTCATTTCTTGTACACCTCATAACCTTACTCTTTCCCACATTCACTAGCAGCTTCCTTCTCTCACACTCCTTTCCAAATTCTGACAGTAATTGACACAGCTTTTCCTCTGAATCTGCCACCACCACAGTATCATCTGCAAACAGCAACTGATTCAGCTCCCACTCGTTATCATCCCCATTTACCATTCTCAAACCTCGACCACGCACTCGCTCAATCACCTCTCTTACAACTCCATCAATATACAAATTGAACAGCCATGGTGACATCACACATCCCTGTCTCAGTCCCACACTCACTGGAAACCACTCACTCACTTTATTCCCTACCCTAACACAAGCTCTACTACCCTCATACAAACTCTTCACTGCATGCAACAATTTACCATTGATTCCATATAATCTCAAAACATTCCACTTAGCCTCTCTATCAACTCTATCATATGCTTTCTCCAGATCCAAAAATGCAAAATACACATCCTTACCCTTTGCTAAATATTTCTCACATAACTGCCTAACTATAAAAATCTGATCTATACAACCTCTACCTCTCCTAAAACCACTCTGCACTTCCGCGATCACAATTTCTGTCTTATCCCTAATCCTATTAACCAGTATCCTACCATACACTTTTCCTACCACACTTAACAAACTTATACCCCTAAAATTACTGCATTCATACATATCTCCGTTACCTTTGTTTAGAGGCACTATACAGGCAATCACCCAATCCACTGGCACCAATGACAACATAAAGCATATATTAAACACTCTCACTAACCATTCCAATGCAGTCACACCCCCTTCTTTCAACATCTCCGCTCTCACACCATCCATTCCAGGTGCTTTACCTGCTTTCGCTTCATACAATGCCCTTTTCACCTCCTCTCTTGTGATCTCTCTCTCATTTTCATCTCCCATTACTGGACCTTGAACCCCTCCCACTGCCACTATAGCTGCCTCTCTATCTTCCTCAACATTCAGCAAGCACTCAAAATATTCTGCCCATCTTTTCCTTGCATCGTTCCCTCTTAACATTTGTCCATTCACATCTTTCACTGTCTCTTCCATCCTCGATCCACCCCTCCTTGCTCTCTTCACTTCTTTCCCAAACTTCTTTTTATTCTCCTCATATGACCTCCTAAAATCCTGTCCCCACCTAACATTTGCCAACCTCTTCTCTTCCTCTACCTTCCGCTTGGTTCCCACATTTTTCTCCCTAAATCATTCATACTTCTCCCTACTTTTACACTGCAGCCATTTCTCAAAAGCCCTCTTTTTCTCTTCCACCTTCATTTTCACCCCTTCATTCCACCACTCGCTGCCCCTCCTCATGCCACCTCCAACAAACCTCTTTCCACACACATTCCTTCATCAACCCCCATTCCTCCCCTAACTCCCCAACTTCTCTTTCTTTCACCCTGTCATATGCCACTCTCAACCTGTCCTGATATTCCTGTCTCTTCTCGGGCTTTTTCAACTCTTCCACCTTCACTATTTCCCTTCTACTTCCCCCCACACTATTTCCCCACTCTTTTGCTACTACCACTTTTGCTTCAACCAAAAAATGATCAGACATCCCAGCAGCCACACCCCTGAATGCATGTACATCTTTCACTCTACCAACCATGCTCTTTGCTACCAACACATAATCCATCAATGCTCTTTCTTTCACTCTTCCATTTGCCACTCTCATCCATGCATACTTATTTATTAACTTCTTCTTAAATAAACTATTACCTATCACCAACTCTTGCTCCACACACATATCTAACAGTCTCTCGCCACTCTCATTCCCACCTGGTACCCCATATTTTCCTACAACACCTTCTATCTCTCCATCACCCACTCTGGCATTCAAGTCACCCAACAAAACTACATAGTTCCTTCTACTCAGACCATCCACACATCTAGTTAACTAGTTAACTATATATATATATATATATATATATATATATATATATATATATATATATATATATATATATATATATATATATATATATATATATAAGATTAGCGTTAAAAAGAACAGTATAAAGTGGCGAAGAAGAATGCAAAGAGAGCGGTAGCAGTAGCGAAAGCAGTGAGTCTACAACATTTTTATGAAGATCTGAACACTAATCATGGACAAAAGAAAGTGTTCATTATACCAAAGCAGAGGAATAAAGCTACTAAAGACTTGGTACAAAAAAAGCAAATTAAAGATGAACAGGGAAGAGTTTTGTGTGAAGAGCAGCATATCAAACAGAGATGGAAGAGCTATTTTGTGACATTGCTAAACTATTACCTATCACCAACTCTTGCTCCACACACATATCTAACAGTCTCTCGCCACTCTCATTCCCACCTGGTACCCCATACTTTCTTACAACACGTTTCTATCTCCCCATCACCCACTCTGGCATTCAAGTCACCCAACAAAACTACATAGTTCCTTCTACTCAGACCATCCACACATCTAGTTAACTAGTTAACTATATATATATATATATATATATATATATATATATATATATATATTTATATATATATATATATATATATATATATATATATATATATATATATATATATATATATATATATATATATATATATATATATATATATATATATATATTATATATATATATATATATTATATATATATATATATATATATATATATATATATATATATATATATATATATATATATGGGAGTCGAGATCGTGTACGAGATCATTTGCCAAGCATTTGATAGTGAAAAAATGCCAAATGAATGGAGAGAAAGTACCCTGGTACCAATTTTCAAAGAGAAGGGGGACTTCCAGGACTGTAAAAAGTATAGAGGGATTAAGCTTATGAGCCATACTATGAAGATATATGAGAGAGAAATGGAAAAAAGATTGAGAGAATGTACGGAAATAACGGAAACTCAGTTTGGATTTATGCCAGAAAGAAGTACAACGGATGCCATCTTTGCGTTGAGAAAGTTAATGGAAAAGTACAGAGAGAAACGGAGAAGGGAGTGCCAGAAAAGTATGTGAGGGTGTGCCAGGATATGTACAGGGATGTATACTCACAAATGAGGACAGCGGCCGGGGTGACGGACAAGTTCTCAGTGACAGTTGGACTACATCAGGGGTCGACATTGAGTCCATACCTTTTCAACCTGGTCATGGATGTGATAGTGAGGGGCGTACTGGAGGAGGCCCCATGGACTATGTTATTTGCAGACGACATAGTCTTGGTGGCGGAGATCAGAGAGGAAGTGCAGGAGAAGTTGAACAAGTGGAGGGACGAGTTAGAAAGTAGAGGACTAAAGATAAGCCGGGACAAAACAGAATACATGCAGATGGGAGAACAAGATGACTACAGTCAATTGTACTTGGCACAGGAGAGGTTGAATAGGTGGAGGATTTCAGTTACTTGGGGTCAAATCTGTTGCAGGATGGTGAACTGAATAGAGAAATAAATGGGAGGACACAAGCAGGATGGAAAAATTAGAGGAAATGCTCTGGACTGATATGTGATAGAAAGGTTAGTGCAAGAGTGAAAGGCATGATATATCGTGCAGTGGTAAGGCCAGCGATGATATATGGCGCAGAGACGTGGCCTGTTAAGAAAACACAAGAAAGAAAGATGGAAGTGGCAGAGATGAGAATGGTGAGATGGATGTTGGGAGTGACGAGAAAGGATAGGATCAGGAACGAGAGAATTAGAGGGACAGCCAAGGTGACTCAAGTGGGAAAGAAGATGCAAGAAAGAAGGCTTCAGTGGTATGGACATTGTATGAGGAGAGATGAAAATTGGATTGGTAGAAGGATGATTGAGCTAGAGGTGAAGGGAATGAGAGGAAGAGGGAGACCACGAAGACGATGGGATGTCTGTATACGGGATGACTTGAGAGAGAAGGACCTCAGTGGAGAGGAAGCATTGGACGGGAGAGACTGGAAAAGGATGATAAGAAACCGCGACCCCATATAGATATGGGAAAAGCGAAAGAAGAAGAAAAAGAATATATATATATATATATATATATATATATATATATATATATATATATATATATATATATATATATATATATATGCAAAATAAACTGTTATAGCACAGCACAATATGAAGCATATATATATATATATATATATATATATATATATATATATATATATATATATATATATATATATATATATATATATATATATATATTTATATGTATATATATATATATATATATATATATATATATATATATATATATATATATAATATATATATATATATATATATATATATATATATATATATATATATATATATATATATATATATATATATATATATATATATATATATATACTTATATATATATATATATATATATATATATATATATATATATATATATATATATATATATATATATATATATATATATATGAATATATATATGAATATATATATATATATATATATATATATATATATATATATATATATATATATATATATATATATATATATATATATATATATATATATATATATATATATATATATATATATATATATATATATATATATATATATATATATATATATATATATATATATATATATATATATATATATATATATATATATATATATATATATATATAATATATATATATATATATATATATATATATATATATATATATATATATATATATATATATATATATATATATATATATATATATATATATATATATATATATATATATATATATATATATATATATATATATATATATATATATATATATATATATATATATATATATATATATATATATATATATATATATATATATATATATATATATATATATATATATATATATATATATATATATATATATATATATATATATATATATATATATATATATATATATATATATATATATATATATATATATATATATATACATATTTGTGCTCTGTGGGGCGGGCACAACTTCAAAGAATAGCCTCATCGTATTCCCTGCGTGTCATAAAAGGTGACTAAAAGTGGACGGGGCGGGGGGACTAGGAATCCCCCCATGTATCAACCTCCTGCGAGACGTCAAGGAAGAAGGGGAGTAAGGGGGAAAATAACTTCTCCAAAAATTCTAGTTTTGGGGTGTCTAAATGTGCGTGGTTGTAGTACGATAGAGAGCAAAAGATGTGAGATTGGATATATGTTTGGTAGGAGGAGGATGGATGTATTGACATTGTGTGAGACGAAGATGAAAGGAAAAGGAGAAGTGGCATTTAGTGATGTGAAGGGAAGGGTGTCTGGGGTTGAAAGGGGGAGAGCGAGAGAAGGTGTGGCATTATTGCTGAGTGAATGGATGGTAAGTCAGGTAGTGGAATGGAAAGAAGTGTCATCTAGGCTGATGTGGGTGAGGGCTAGGATAGGAAGGGAATGCTGGGCTTTTGTTAGTGTGTATGGGCCAGGATGTGAGAGAAGTGAGGAAGAGCGGGAAGGTCTGAGTAGAAGGAACTATGTAGTTGTGTTGGGTAACTTGAATGCCAGAGTGGGTGATGGGGAGATAGAAGGTGTTGTAGGAAAGTATGGGGTACCAGGTGGGAATGAGAGTGGCGAGAGACTGTTAGATATGTGTGTGGAGCAAGAGTTGGTGATAGGTAATAGTTTATTTAAGAAGAAGTTAATAAATAAGTATACATGGATGAGAGTGGCAAATGGAAGAGTGAAAGAAAGAGCATTGATGGATTATGTGTTGGTAGCAAAGAGCATGGTTGGTAGAGTGAAAGATGTACATGCATTCAGGGGTGTGGCTGCTGGAATGTCTGATCATTGTTTGGTTGAAGCAAAAGTGGTAGTAGCAAAAGAGTGAGGAAATAGCGTGGGGGGATGTAGAAGGGAAATAGTGAAAGTGGAAGAGTTGAAAAAGCCAGAGAAGAGATAGGAATATCAGGAAAGGTTGAGATTGGCATATGACAGGGTGAAAGAAAGAGAAGTTGGGGAGTTAGGGGAGGAATGGGGGTTGATGAAAGAATGTTTTGTGGGACATGCAAGTGATGTGTGTGGAAAGAGTTTTGCTGGAGGTGGAATGAGGAGGGGCAGCGAGTGGTGGAATGAAGGGGTGAAAATGAAGGTAGAAGAGAAAAAGAGGGCTTTTGAGGAATGGCTGCAGTGTAAAAGTAGGGAGAAGTGTGAAAGATATAGGGAGAAAAATGTGGAAACCAAGCTGAAGGTAGAGGAAGAGAAGAGGTTGGCAAATGTTAGGTGGGGAGAGGATTTTAGTAGGTCATATGAGGAGAATAAAAAGAAGTTTTGGAAAGAAGTGAAGAGAGTAAGGAAGGGTGGATCGAGGATGGAAGAGACAGTGAAAGATTTGAATGGACAGATGTTAAGAGGGAACGATGCAAGGAAGATATGGGCAGAATATTTTGAGTGCTTGTTGAATGTTGAGGAATATAGAGAGGCATCTATAGTGACAGTGGGAGGGATTCAAGGTCCAGTAATGGGAGATGAAAATGAGAGAGAGATTACAAGAGAGGAGGTGCAAAGGACACTGTATGAAGCGAAAGCAGGTAAAGCACCTGGAATGGATGGTGTGAGAGCGGAGATGTTGAAAGAAGGGGGTGTGACTGCATTGGAATGGTTAGTGAGTGTTTAAAATATATGCTTTATGTTGTCATTGTTGAAAAGAAGGGGGTGTGACTGCATTGGAATGGTTAGTGAGAGTGTTTAATATATATGCTTTATGTTGTCATTGGTGCCAGTGGAATGGGTGATTGCTTGTATAGTGCCCCTATACAAAGGTAAGGGAGATGTGTATGAATGCAGTAATTTTAGGGGTATAATAGGATTAGGGATGACAAAATATGTGATCGCGGAAGTGCAGAGTGGTTTTAGGAGAGGGAGAGGTTGTATAGATCAGATTTTTATAATTAGGCATTTATGTGAGAAATATTTAGCAAAGGGTAAGGATGTGTATTTTGCATTTTTGGATCTGGAGAAAACATATGATAGAGTTGATAGAGAGGCTATATGGAATGTTTTGAGATTATATGGAATTAATGGTAAATTGTTGCATGCAGTGAAGAGTTTGTATGAGGGCAGTAGAGCTTGTGTTAGGGTAGGGAATGAAGTGTGTGGATGGTTTCCAGTGAGAGTGGGACTGAGACAGGGATGTGTGATGTCCCCATGGCTGTTCAATTTGCATATTGATGGAGTTGTAAGAGAGGTGAATGAGCGAGTGCGTGGTCGAGGTTTGAGAATGGTAGATGGGGATGATAACGAGTGGGAGCTGAATCAGTTGCTGTTTGCATATGATACTGTGGTGGTGGCAGATTCAGAGGAAAAGCTGTGTCAGTTAGTGTCAGAATTTGGAATGGTGTGTGAGAGAAGGAAGTTGCGAGTGAATGTGGGAATGAGCAAGGTTATGAGGTGTACAAGAAATGAAGATGGCCCTGGATTGAATGTTATGTTGAATGGAGAGACACCTGAGGAGGTTAATCAGTTTAAGCATTTAGGCTCGGTTATAGCTGCAAATGGTGGAGTGGAAGCAGATGTGTGTCACAGAGTGAATGAAGGATGTAAAGTGTTGGGTGCATTGAAAGGAGTGATGAAGAATAGAGGGTTGGAAATAAATGTCCAGAAGTTTTGCATGAGAAAGTGGTTGTGCCAACTGTGACGTATGGATCAGAATTATTGGGTATGAACGTAAGTAAGAGACGGAAACTAAATGTGTTTGAGATGAAATAACTGAGGAGTATGATTGATGTATCTCGATTGGATAAGGTTAGGAATGAAGTGGTGAGAGCAAGAACGGGTGTGAGGAGAGAAATTGCAGCCAGAGTAGATATGAATGTTCTGAGATGGTTTGGCCATGTGGAAAGGATGGATGATGAAAGGCTGGTGAAAAAGGTGATGAATGCGAGAGTTGATGGTAGAAATGCTAGAGGGAGGCCTAGGTTTGGATGGATGGATGGAGTAAGGAGAGTCCTGAATGATAGGAGGATGGATGTGAGGGAAGCAAGCGAGCTTGGTATTAATAGGAATGAGTGGCGAGCGATTGTGATGCAGCTCTGATGGGCATCTGCTGTTACCACGGGGCTGCATCCTACAGAGATAGCCCTGTGGTAGGGGCAGTAGGAGGAGTTGGCCGTTGTGAAGCGACAGAGGTTGTGGAAGAGCAGGGAGGATGGACTGTGGTACTCCAGCAGTTCCATCTGAACAGTCCCTACCTCCGTCGTCATTGCCCATAGAGCAAAGGAGTCTCCCTATTTGTTTTCCTTTCTTGATGTCGGCTACCCCCTAATAAAAGGGGGAAACAGCCAAGGTAGATAGATATATATATATATATATATATATATATATATATATATATATATATATATATATATATATGTATATATATATATATATATATATATATATATATATATATATATATATATATATATATATATAAATATGTATATAATATATATATATATATATATATATATATATATATATATATATATATATATATATATATATATATATATATATATATATATATATATATATATATATTATATATATATATATATATATATATATATATATATATATATATATATATATATATATATATATATATATATATATATATATATATATATATATATATATATATATATATATATATATATATATATATATATATATATATATATATATATATATATATATATATATATATATATATATATATATATATATATATATATATATATATATATATATATATATATATATATATATATATATATATATATATATATATATATATATATATATATATATATATATATATATATATATATATATATATATATATATATATATATATATGTATATATATACATATATATATATATATATATATATATATATATATATATATATATATATATATATATATATATATATATATATATATATATATATATATATATATTTATATATCTAAATATATATATATATATATATATATATATATATATATATATATATATATATATATATATATATATATATATATATATATATATATATATATATATATATATATATATATATATATATATATATATATATATATATATATATATATATATATATATATATATATATATATATATATATATATATATATATATATATATATATATATATATATATATATATATATATATATATATATATATATATATATATATATATATATATATATATATATATATATATATATATATATATATATATATATATATATATATATATATATATATATATATATATATATATATATATATATATATATATATATATATATATATATATATATATATATATATATATATATATATATATATATATATATATATATATATATATATATATATATATATATATATATATATATATATATATATATATATATATATATATATATATATATATATATATATATATATATATATATATATATATATATATATATATATATATATATATATATATATATATATATATATATATATATATATATATATATATATATATATATATATATATATATATATATATATATATATATATATATATATATATATATATATATATATATATATATATATATATATATATATATATATATATATATATATATATATATATATATATATATATATATATATATATATATATATATATATATATATATATATATATATATATATATATATATATATATATATATATATATATATATATATATATATATATATATATATATATATATATATATATATATATATATATATATATATATATATATATATATATATATATATATATATATATATATATATATATATATATATATATATATATATATATATATATATATATATATATATATATATATATATATATATATATATATATATATATATATATATATATATATATATATATATATATATATATATATATATATATATATATATATATATATATATATATATATATATATATATATATATATATATATATATATATATATATATATATATATATATATATATATATATATATATATATATATATATATATATATATATATATATATATATATATATATATATATATATATATATATATATATATATATATATATATATATATATATATATATATATATATATATATATATATATATATATATATATATATATATATATATATATTTATATATATATCTATATATCTATATATCTATATATCTATATATATATTTATATATATACATATATATATATATATATATATATATATATATATATATATATATATATATATATAATATACAAAAATGCATATATATATATATATATATATATATATATATATATATATATATATATATATATATATATATATATATATATATATATATATATACATATCTATTTATCTATCTATCTATCTATCTATCTATCTATATATATATATATATATATATATATATATATATATATATATATATATATATATATATATATATATATATATATATATATATATATATATATATATATATATATATATATATATATATATATATATATATATATATATATATATATATATATATATATATATATATATATATATATATATATATATATATATATATATATATATATATAAATATCTATCTATCTATATATATATATATATATATATATATATATATATATATATATATATATATATATATATATATATATATATATATATATATATATATATATATATATATATATATATATATATATATATATATATATATATATATATATATATATATATATATATATATATATATATATATATATATATATATATATATATATATATATATATATATATATATATATATATATATATATATATATATATATATATATATATATATATATATATATATATATATATATATATATATATATATATATATATATATATATATATATATATATATATATATATATATATATATATATATATATATATATATATATATATATATATATATATATATATATATATATATATATATATATATATATATATATATATATATATATATATATATATATATATATATATATATATATATATATATATATATATATATATATATATATATATATATATATATATATATATATATATATATATATATATATATATATATATATATATATATATATATATATATATATATATATATATATATATATATATATATATATATATATATATATATATATATATATATATATATATATATATATATATATATATATATATATATATATATATATATATATATATATATATATATATATATATATACAAACTGGTGATTGTACTGGTATTTATATATGGATATCATTATGTCTGATCTTGTATATGGGGATAGGTGTACAGATGTTGTTATATGTATATATCTTTACGTGCATATTTATTGATATTTTTTTTTAATATTGAAAAATAATTTGGGGGTTATTTTAGATTTCTCAACATTTTAAAGATTAACATTTTCCTTTGTTAATGATTTAATGATCTTGGCGGCTTCTTTGATTGAGGATAATTCTTTTGGTTTAGGCCTGTCCTATTATCATAAAAAAAATATATAATTATATACACATATATATATATATATATATATATATATATATATATATATATATATATATATATATATATATATATATATATATATATATATATATATATATATATATATATATATATATATATATATATATATATATATATATATATATATATATATATATATATATATATATATATATATATATATATATATATATATATATATATATATATATATATATATATATATATATATATATATATATATATATATATATATATATATATATATATATATATATATATATATATATATATA
>JAXCGZ010005010.1:5000-22654 GCA_037179515.1 Halocaridina rubra | reverse complement strand
CTGGATGCAGAGAGAATAAAAGAGAGAACTTATATGAAAATTCAAACGAAGATATGAAAGGAAGGTATGAAAAATGGACATACTGGATGCAGAGAGAATAGAAGAGAGAACTTATATGAAATTTTCAAACGAAGATATGAAAGGAAGGAATGAAAAATGGACATACTGGATGCAGAGAGAATAGAAGAGAGAACTTATATGAAAATTCAAACGAAGATATGAAAGGAAGGTATGAAAAATGGACATACTGGATGCAGAGAGAATAGAAGAGAGAACTTATATGAAAATTCAAACGAAGATATGAAAGGAAGGAATGAAAAATGGACATACTGGATGCAGAGAGAATAGAAGAGAGAACTTATATGAAAATTCAAACGAAGATATGAAAGGAAGGTATGAAAAATGGACATACTGGATGCAGAGAGAATAGAAGAGAGAACTTATATGAAAATTCAAACGAAGATATGAAAGGAAGGAATGAAAAATGGACATACTGGATGCAGAGAGAATAGAAGAGAGAACTTATATGAAAATTCAAGCGAAGATATGAAAGGAAGGTATGAAAAATGGACATACTGGATGCAGAGAGAATAGAAGAGAGAACTTATATGAAAATTCAAACGAAGATATGAAAGGAAGGAATGAAAAATGGACATACTGGATGCAGAGAGAATAGAAGAGAGAACTTATATGAAAATTCAAACGAAGATATGAAAGGAAGGAATGAAAAATGGACATACTGGATGCAGAGAGAATAGAAGAGAGAACTAATATGAAAATTCAAACGAAGATATGAAAGGACGGAATTAAAACAAAAAATGGATCAAATGGGAGAGAGAGAATAGACTGGAAAGGCTATAGATAGATGGGAGAGAAATAGATTGACATTGTAAAAGTGAAGACTGAGAAGAGAGACTTTAGTTTGAAAATATATTGAAAGACATGGGTAGGCAGATGAAGGAAGATAAAAAAAAAATAGATGAAGGAACATTTAAGAGGTGATGGAAGAGAAAAAGAGAAAATAATAGAGAGAGATAATGTGTGTGTGTGTGTGTGTGTGTGTGTGTGTGTGTGTGTGTGTGTGTGTGTGTGTGTGTGTGTGTGTGTGTGTGTGTGTGTGTGTGTGTGTGTGTGTGTGTGTGTGTGTGTGTGTGTGTGTGTGTGTGTGTAAGTTAATAAAGAAAGAATGAAAGAAAGATATAAGATGTAAAATTGTACTCCTTAAATTGACAAAAATGTAGCCGAGTCACGCTCTTCCTCAAACCATGAATATTCTCTCTCTCTCTCTCTCTCTCTCTCTCTCTCTCTCTCTCTCTCTCTCTCTCTCTCTCTCTCTCTCTCTCTCTCTCTCTCTCTCTCTCTCTCTCTCTCTTCTCTCATCGCTACCATTAACATCATAATCATGATGATAATATATGAGTCAACATCATATATATAAACCTTTTTTTTTTCTTTCAGGAATTCTTTTTTTAAATTCAATGCCGGATGTACGTCTCTTTCAGTTGCATCCTGTTTGTTTATTTGAATAATTATTTTACAATATTTACGTATTAATTTTTAGTTTTATGTATCTATGTATTTATTTATTTAATTAATTTTATTTTAGAATTTATATTTTGATCCATATTTTCATCTATGTGTTTATATATTTATTTATTATTATTTATTTTAGAATTTCTATATATTAATCCATTATATCCATTAAAGCTCATGGTATTTATCAATCACAACTAGTGACGTCATGCGAGAAAGTGTATCTTTGATGGACTAAGCCTATTAATACATTGCCTTTTGGCTTTATATAATGGCCTCATCTGACCTTTCTTATCGTAAAGCTGGGTTACTAGAGCATATGCTGTATAATATAATTATAATAATAACAACAATAATAATAATAATAATAATAATAATAATAATAATAATAATAATAATAATAATAATAATAATAATAATAATAATAATAATAATAATAATAATAATAATTGAGCTAAAAAAGTTAATCGTTTTAAAAACAATATATATATATATATATATATATATATATATATATATATATATATATATATATATATATATATATATATATATATATATATATATATTATATATATATATATAAAAGTTTGATTATGTGAAGGTATCTGTGACTCCATTCATCTAATGATGTATATTACTGATCATGATAAGGCGACAGACGCCATCATGATAGAAGGGTAGCCATCATCTTTTTATGTCCCCTCTTGGCGAAAATGTACTGTGCAGACCACGGCATGGATTCTACTTCAATATATGTTTTCTTAAACCGTAGCTATCATTATCAAATTTATCATTCATTATTATCTTCGCTTATTCCTGTGATCTCAACGCCACAACTGGAAAGCGAAAGACTTTTGTGGAAAAAAAAATCCCAAAATGAGGAAATAATCGTTCTGAGATTCCACTGCAACCTTTCAACATGATCCGATTTTCTTAAAACCGCAGTGTTGAGAAATATCGTAGCTACAGTTTTTCAGATAGACACACACACACACACACACACACACACACACACACACACACACACACACACACACACACACACACACACACACACACACACACATCAGACAGGCACTTGATAAGGAGAAGACAGTGGTAATCTCAGGCATAAGTGAATCCCAGGAGCCAACATGGCAGGGGAGACTTGAAGAAAATAAAGCTAACGTTGTAGACCTGATAAGAAAGCTTGGAGTAGTATGTGGTCCTGAGGATATTGTAAACATACACCAACTAGGTAAATATTCGAGGGAAGGAAAGCCGAGACCAACAAAAGTAACCTTTGAGAGAGGGGAGACATGTAGGGAAATATTGTTGAGAAAAAAAAGTCTAAAAGACCTTCAAGAATGCAAAGAAGTGTTCATTAGACGATACAGAACACAGGAAGAGATGGGAAAGATCAAACACTTGTTGCAAGAGGCAAGAAGGTTAAATGATGAAAGAAATGAAGAAGAGAAGAAAAATTTTCGTTACGGAATACTTCCAGACAAAGGGGAGATAAAGAAGATAATGACAGAAGATCAGGGGATGGGGCCTCATTAAGATTGTTATACACAAATGCTGATGGATTAGCTGGTAAGGCAGTAGAATTAAAAGATAGGATTCACAACAGTAAGGCAGATATAGTAGCAATTACAGAGACTAAGTTGAGTGAGGACATAAACAGTGTCACAGTTTTTCCTAAGGGCTTCAGAATACTAAGGGTCGAAAGATCTGAGAGGACTGGTGGAGGGATAGCACTGCTCATAAGTGAGAGGATTCAAGTTGAAGAAATAAACTTGGCTATAGAAAGTGAGTTCAGGGAATTTCTTGTTGCTCGCATAAATACTGGGTCAGAGAGCATTATAATAACTGTTGTATACAACCCACCAAGAAACCAAAATAGGCTTGAAATTTATGAGGAAAGTCATATAGGTACGATTGAAGTCATAAACTCAGTTGTTAACATGGCGCGGGAGAAAAAATGTAGGATTTTGATTATGGGAGACTTTAATCATAAAGAGATAGATTGGATAAATCTTGACCCACACAGTGGTGAGGACTCCTTTGGGGCAAGATTCCTAGATTGCGTACAAGGGAATTTCCTACACCAACATGTAATGGAACCAACAAGAGCCAGGGGTGGGGACGAGCCATCACTACTTGATCTGGTGTTCACAGATAATGTGTTGGATATTGAAAATATTGAGTATGAACCACCAATTGGAAAGAGTGACCACTGTGTGTTGTTGATGGAGTATATCATTGAAGACATTCTTCCTGAGAGTAGAGGCACTGAGGACATGAGGAGGAACTATCCGAAAGGAGATTACATCAAAATGAATGAGCTTTTTGCAGTTATTGACTGGAGAACCTTATTTTACAACAAATCTGTACAAGAAATGTATGACATCTTTTGTGATAAATATGGGAAGATAGTAGATTGCTGCATACCTGTCACCAAAGTAGGTGTAATTCATGCCAGAGAGAAATGGTTTGATAATGGGTGTAAAAGAGCTAAGGAGTGGAGAGACAAATGCTGGAAAAGGTATAGGAGGAGAAAAAACATAAATGCCTGGCAAACCTACAAAAGAGCAAGAAATGACTACCTAAGTAAAAGGAGAGAGGCAGAGAAAGATTATGAGAGGGACATCACCAGGAAGGCTAAAGAAAATCCCAAGCTTTTCCACAGCTTTATCAGAGGAAAACTGAAGGTAAAAGAACAGGTTTTAAGGCTAAAGAGAGCGGATGGAAGCATCACTGAGACGGACGAAGAGATCTGCAAAGAATTGAACAAGGAGTTTCAGTCAGTATTTACAGTAGAAAATACCCCACCCCCTCAGATTGCAGTGATAGAAGCTCAAGGGCCGGTATTAGAGAACATCAACCTTACAGCCACAGAGGTATGCAAAGCGCTGATGGATTTAGATGTTCATAAAGCTACAGGTCCTGAGGACATATCCCCTCATGTGCTTAAAAAATGCGCAAACACAATATCAGTGGCACTAAGTATCATATTTAAGGAGTCATTGGAGTCGGGGGAGATTCCAAGATGCTGGAAACAAGCAAATGTGATACCTATCTTCAAAAAGGGAAGGAGGGATACGGCTCTGAACTATAGACCAGTTTCCTTGACCAGCATAGTTTGCAAACTTATGGAGAAACTACTAAGGAAACATATCTCTCTTCACTTGGAATCCTTCAACTTTTTGTCAGTGAGGCAACATGGCTTCAGAGAAGGAAGATCAACAGTAACAAACTTATTAGAATTTTATGATGAGGTAAGCCAAATCTTACAGGAAAGAGAGGGCTGGGCAGATTGCATATTCCTAGACTTCCAGAAAGCGTTTGACACTGTTCCACATGGGAGACTTATTAAGAAGCTGCAATCAATGGCTAGAATAGGTGGAAATGTCTTGGAATGGATAAAAACTTACTTAGAAGGAAGGGAACAGAGGGTTAGAGTAAGACACTCAGTGTCTGAATGGAGAAGAGTTAGTAGTGGAGTCCCACAGGGTTCAGTTTTAGGGCCACTTTTGTTCCTTGTATATGTAAATGACCTACCAGAGTCTGTAAATTCATTCATGAATATGTTTGCAGATGATGCAAAGATTGTGAAGAAAGTAAAAAACGAGAACAATGGTAGAGAACTTCAGGAGGATCTAAATAATCTGCATGAGTGGTCAGAAAAGTGGCTAATGAAATTCAATACCTCAAAATGTAAGGTAATGAGAATGGGTACAAGTGCAAGAAGGCCCAAGCTTGACTACTCGGTGGCTGGAGTACAACTTCAAGAGACAGAAAATGAGAGAGATCTAGGAGTAAACATACTGGCAGATTTGTCTCCAGAAATACATATAAATGGCGTAGTAAGGGCAGCATATGCATTCTTATCAAATGTAAGGGTAGCCTTCAGGCACATGGACAAGGAAATGTTCAGAAATATTTATGTAACCTATGTGAGGCCAAAACTCGAATATGCAGCCCCCTTTTGGAATCCGCACTTGAAAAAGCACATAGCTAAGCTTGAAAAAGTTCAAAGACATGCCACGAAACTGGTGCCAGAAATACGCAATCTCGGTTATGATGAGAGGCTGAGGGAATTAGACTTGCCATCACTCGAAGCTAGAAGAGTAAGGGGGGATATGGTGACAGTCTTTAAATTCCTTCATGGTTATGATAGAGTGGATAGGGATCGATATTTCGATATGGCTGGCTCTAGAACTAGAGGTCATAGTTTGAAGCTTCGTAAGAAAACTTGTTTGCAGGATGTAAGGAAATACTTTTTCAGTGTAAGAGTAGTTGATAATTGGAATTCGCTAAGCGAGGAGGTAGTTAATGCTACCTCAATCCATAGTTTTAAGGACAGGTATGATAAGTATCACTAAGTCTAAAAATGGAACCGATCAGGAGACGGGAAGATACGAGCTTTGGGCTCTTTCCCGCAAACACAATTAGGTAATCACAATTAGGTAATCACACACAAAATCAGTATCTCTCGAATCTGTCCTAGTGTTTTTGAGTGACCAGGACTAAAGTATAAAACTTATACAAAATTTCCCTGAATAAGAGATTCTGCAGAGTATTGTGAGTAAAAAATCATATATTTGTAGTTAACGAAACTCCAAAATATTAAAAGAAAAAATTGAGCATACTTTTGAGAGGGAGAAAAAGAAGAAACTGTCCTGTTCTGCCTTGAAGGAAGTTTAGAAGAGTTGCCAGAGGCGAAGCCAACACTTTACTTAACCTAATTTTTTGAGTAAATTGGGGAGAGCTCTTACAGCCGTTTACCTGATCCTGTGGCTCCATATATTGTTAAAATCAATATCCTTCCCATTTATATTAACTTGATAGTTAGTTTGTTACACAAAATAATTGAATAATTAAATAAATACGCAAAATACACCTGTCAACAGTACTGAGTTAAGTTGCCAAGCAGCACATCTGTGTTATTTTTTTTCTTTTTGCTTTGTTCTCTTATTATTGTATTTATTTTGTATAGATTGAGTTAGATTTAAAGTCTGATCCTGTGATAACATACTTTGGTTACCAAGTGATTAATATATATATATATATATATATATATATATATATATATATATATATATATATATATATATATATATATATATATATATATATATATATATATTTTTTTTTTTTTTTTTTTTTTTTTTTTTTTTTGCTGAAATGACCAGTTTATCAATTAAGAAGAATATATAGCAGAAACAGGTGGTGGCACTGGAAAACATACAAACAGTTGACTATAGAGCAATAGTAATAGAAAAAATGAAAGATTTTGTGATGGAAAGGGAAACTCCACTGATTAAACAGGCACTTGATAAAGAGAAGACTTGGTAATCTCAGGCATAGGCGAATCCCAGGAGCCAACATGGCAGGGGAGACTTAGAGAAAATAGAGCTAGAACTTTGGAGTATTTGTGGTCCTAAGGATATTGTAGATATTCACCAACTAGGTAAATATTCTAGGGAGGGAAAACAAAGACCAACAAAAGTAACCTTTGAGAGAGGGGACACATGTAGAGATATATTGGTGAGGGAAAATTCTTAAAAGACCTTCAAGAATTCATAAAGGTGTTCATTAGATGATACAGAACACATGAAAAGATGGAGAGGATCAATGACTAGTTGCAAGATGCTAGAAGGTTAAATGAGGAAAGAAATGAAGAAGAGAAGAAAAATTTTCATTTCAGAGTTCTTCCACACAAAGGGGAGATAAAGAAGATAAAGATAGAAGATCAGGGGATGTTGCCTCATTAAGATTGTTATTCACAAAGGCTGATGGATTAACTGGTAAGGCTGTAGAATTAAAAGATGGGATTCACAACAGAAAGGCAAATATAGTAGCAGTTACAGAGACTAAGTTGAGTGAGGAAAAAAATATAATACACCACTTGTACCTTTCAAATTGTTATATTTTTCTTTATTTCATGTATTTTTTATATAACTTCTTTAAAAGTAAAGTTGTTGTTATCATAATTATTATTATTATTATTATTATTATTATTATTATAATTATTATTATTATTATTATTATACTCCCCTAAGAGGTATGTTGCATTCAAGAGTACTTGAGTGTAAGTTACAAGGAGATTCCTGAGCAAGTTACCCTTCCGCTTGTTAATTAAGTAAGTTTGAGATGATGCGAAGACCAGGAGAATGAGGAAGAGCAAGAAGAGAATTACTAGGAAGAATGGAATGTGATGAGTATGAGGATGAATGGGAAGAGAAGGGAAAAGGATGATATGTAGCAATGAAAAGGAATAAGAGTAGGAGAAAGAGAAAGTATGAGAGGTAGAAGAAATGTTATTCAAGTCGTGATGAGAAGAAGAAGAAGAAGAAGAAGAAGAAGAAGAAGAAGAAGAAGAAGAAGAAGAAGAAGAAGAAGAAGAAGAAGAAGAAGAAGAAGAAATAGAAGAAGAAGAAGAAATAGAAGAAAAAGAAGAAATAGAAGAAGAAGAAGAAGAAGAAGAAGAAGAAGAAGAAGAAGAAGAAGAAGAAGAAGAAGAAGAAGAAGACAAAAAAGAAAAAGAAAAAGAAAAAGAAGAAATAGAAGAAATAGAAGAAGATGGGACTAAATATAGGTGTTAATATATGAGGAAAATAGATGAGACGTTACATGCAATACGAATTAGATGGAGAGCGGAGGAAAATAAAGTGAAAAGTAGCTCGAATATCAAGGAATAGACTTTTGAAGAAGTAGTCGTCGTGGCTCAAGCGGTAGCGTCCGCGACTCTGAGGCTTCAGGTCGATTGTTCGCTCCCCGCTATGGTCTGAGATTAGCAAGGGCATGCACTCAGGGTAACGATTACATCTGCCAAAACAAGTTCTTCGCCAGAAGGCAAGTCCTAACCCTTGGTTGAAAAGGGAGTCCGTGACGTAAAACGCGCTTTTTATAAAACGAAGAGCGTGTTTGGGACTGACTACGAAAGCTGGAAACAGACACGGAGATTAGTATATGACGCCATCGTTTTTTGTTTTGAATGGAGATTAGCACAATCATGTTCAGGATTTCCTCTGCACTTCTTTATTACCACTGGTTTAAAGTATGTATCTTTGTCTTGTTTATCTGTTTCTTATCTATCTGTCTACTTTTATCTTTCTTTTTAGCATGACTAATACGGAATTAGACTGAAAAAGACAATGCTACATAGGAATAACAGACGGAGAGAAAAAAGAAAAGAGGTTTTTGCTTGACAAGTGAGATAGAATGACAGAGAAGAATATATATATATATATATATATATATATATATATATATATATATATATATATATATATATATATATATATATATATATGTGTGTGTGTGTGTGTGTGTGTGTGTGTGTGTGTGTGTGTGTGTGTGTGTGGGTGTGTGGGTGTGTGTGTATGTGTGTGTGTGTGTGTGTGCATAGATATAGATAAACAGATAAATAGATAAATGGATAGATAGATAGATATATAGATAGATAAATAGACAGATAGAGAGATAGATAGATAGATAGAAAGATAGAGGAGAGAGAGAGAGAGAGAGAGAGAGAGAGAGAGAGAGAGAGAGAGAGAGAGAGAGAGAGAGAGAGAGAGAGAGAGAAAGCCAATTTATGTTAAAGAGTGAAAAAATGGTTATTGCATGATTTCGTCCTGCAGTATGTTGTTGACCTTAGGCCATTCAAAGCGAGCCGGAGCTTGCTAAGTACATATAGGCAAAAACAGTTATATTTTGATCTCAACCCTTTCCCCCTCCTCCAGTTCTCTCCACCTTCCAGCTCACCTCTACTATCTCCATCCATCCTTATTGCTGCTATTATTATTATTATTATTATTATTATTATTATTATTATTATTATTATTATTATTATTATTATTATTATTATTATTATTATTATTATTGTTATTATTATTATTATTATATTATATCCATTCAACTTCTTTGTTTTTCTCTTTACTTGAACAGTTGATTATCTTCTCTCTCGTGTTAGTTGCGGTTATTATATGCTATATTTAATGTTATATTTTTCTCTTCATTTAAAATCTGCGCTTTGGTTATTTTCTATTTTATCTAGAATTCTAGATCATTTACCTTTATCTATTCGATTGTTTTATATTATTTGCAAGTCTGCTTTCGTTTCTGTTATTCTGTTTCTCTAATATGCTTTTGGTTTATTTAAATGGTTTCTGTATATTTCATATACACTTCTTCGCATTGTATTCTAAATTCTTTTTTATTTCTGTTATCTGTCTTTTATTTAAGTATTTCTTTTATACGTCTTTAATTTTTTTTTCTGCCTATGGTGAAAATTCTCCATTTTCTCCTTCTCTGCTTTTTTCAGTTCCCATTTTTTTTATAATTTCCTTTTCGATTCTGATAATTCACTTCTTCCCCTTTTCCGTTTTAGTGTGTGTGTGTGTGTGTGTGTGTGTGTGTGTGTGTGTGTGTGTGTGTGTGTGTGTGTGTGTGTGTGTGTGTGTGTGTGTGTGTGTGTGTGTGTGTGTGTGTGTGTGTGTGTGTGTGTGCTTACAATCTCTCCTCTCTTGTCGGTCTTTAATTTTTCTTTTTTCTATTCTTTTTCCATCCGCCAAACCTTCTTCCATGCTATACCTTTCTCTTCTCACCTATTTCTGTTCTTCCATTTATTGCTATTCCTGTTCTCCTTCTTCCATACTATTTCTTTCTCTTCTCACCTATTTCTATTCTTTCATTTATTGCTATTCCTGTTCTTCTTCTTCCATGCTATTCCTTTCTCTTCTCACCTATTTCTATTCTTTCATTTATTGCTATTCCTGTTCTCCTTCTTCCTTGCTATACCTTTCTTTTCTCACCTATTTCTGTTCTTTCATTTATTGCTATTTCTGTTCTCCCTCTTCCATGCTATACCTTTCTCTTCTCACCTATTTCTGTTCTTTCATTTATTGCTATTTCTGTTCTCCTTCTTCCATGCTATTCCTTTCTCTTCTCACCTACTTCTATTCTTTCATTTATTGCTATTCCTGTTCTACTTCTTCCATGCTATTCCTTTCTCTTCTCGCCTATTTCTGTTCTTTCATTTATTGCTATTCCTGTTCTCCTTCTTCCATGCTATTCCTTTCTCTTCTCACCTATTTCTGTTCTTTCATTTATTGCTATTTCTGTTCTCCTTCTTCCATGTTATTCCTTTCTCTTCTCACCTATTTCTGTTCTTTAATTTATTGCTATTCCTGTTCTTCTTCTTCCATGCTATTCCTTTCTCTTCTCACCTATTTCTGTTCTTTCATTTATTGCTATTGCTGTTCTCCTTCTTCCATGTTATTCCTTTCTCTTCTCACCTATTTCTGTTTTTTCATTTATTGCTATTCCTGTTCTCCTTCTTCCATGTTATTCCTTTCTCTTCTCACCTATTTCTGTTCTTTCATTTATTGCTATTTCTGTTCTCCTTCTTCCATGCTATACCTTTCTCTTCTCACCTAATTTTTTTTTTCATTTATTGCTATTCCTGTTCTCCTTCTTCCTTGCTATTCCTTTCTCTTGTCACCTATTTCTGTTCTTTCATTTATTGCTATTCCTGTTCTCCTTCTTCCTTGCTATTCCTTTCTCTTCTCACCTATTTCTGTTCTTCCATTTATTGCTATTCCTGTTCTCCTTCTTCCTTGCTATTCCTTTCTCTTCTCACCTATTTCTATTCTTTCATTTATTGCTATTCCTATTCTCCTTCTTCCATGCTATACCTTTCTTTTCTCACCTATTTCTGTTCTTTCATTTATTGCTATTCCTGTTCTCCTTCTTCCTTGCTATTCCTTTCTCTTGTCACCTATTTCTGTTCTTTCATTTATTGCTATTCCTGTTCTCCTTCTTCCTTGCTATTCCTTTCTCTTGTCACCTATTTCTGTTCTTTCATTTATTGCTATTCCTGTTCTCCTTCTTCCTTGCTATTCCTTTCTCTTCTCACCTATTTCTGTTCTTCCATTTATTGCTATTCCTGTTCTTCTTCTTCCATGCTATTCCTTTCTCTTCTCACCTATTTCTATTCTTTCATTTATTGCTATTCCTGTTCTCCTTCTTCCTTGCTAGCCCTTTCTCTTCTCACCTATTTCTGTTCTTCCATTTATTGCTATTCCTGTTCTTCTTCTTCCATGCTATTCATTTCTCTTCTCACCTATTTCTATTCTTTCATTTATTGCTATTCTTGTTCTCCTTCCTCCTTGCTATACCTTTCTATTCTCACCTATTTCTGTTCTTTCATTTATTGCTATTCCTGTTCTCCTTCTTCCTTGCTATTCCTTTCTCTTCTCACCTATTTCTGTTCTTTCATTTATTGCTATTCCTGTTCTCCTTCTTCCTTGCTATTCCTTTCTCTTCTCACCTATTTCTGTTCTTCCATTTATTGCTATTCCTGTTCTTCTTCTTCCATGCTATTCCTTTCTCTTCTCACCTATTTCTATTCTTTCATTTATTGCTATTCCTGTTCTCCTTCTTCCTTGCTATACCTTTCTATTCTCACCTATTTCTGTTCTTTCATTTATTGCTATTCCTGTTCTCCTTCTTCCTTGCTATTCATTTCTCTTCTCACCTATTTCTGTTCTTCCATTTATTGCTATTCCTGTTCTTCTTCTTCCATGCTATTCCTTTCTATTCTCACCTATTTCTATTCTTTCATTTATTGCTATTCCTGTTCTTCTTCTTCCATGCTATTCCTTTCTATTCTCACCTATTTCTATTCTTTCATTTATTGCTATTCCTGTTCTCCTTCTTCCTTGCTATACCTTTCTATTCTCACCTATTTCTGTTCTTTCATTTATTGCTATTCCTGTTCTCCTTCTTCCTTGCTATACCTTTCTATTCTCACCTATTTCTATTCTTTCATTTATTGCTATTCCTGTTCTTCTTCTGCCATGCTATTCCTTTCTATTCTCACCTATTTCTATTCTTTCATTTATTGCTATTCCTGTTCTTCTTCTTCCATGCTATTCCTTTCTATTCTCACCTATTTCTATTCTTTCATTTATTGCTATTCCTGTTCTCCTTCTTCCTTGTTATACCTTTCTATTCTCACCTATTTCTGTTCTTTCATTTATTGCTATTCCTGTTCTCCTTCTTCCTTGCTATTCCTTTCTCTTCTCACCTACTTTCTTTTCTATCATCTTTTGCTATTTCTGTTCTCCTCTATATCTTTCCATTTCATTTTTCATTCTCTCATTTCTTCTTTCTTTCTGTTCCTGCAATATTTGTCTCTCTCTTTACTTTCCATTCTATTATAATCATTGGAAACCCTTTCTTTTTTTCTCTTTTTTTTGGTCCTACATATCCGATCCTAATCTTCTATGTTCCTTTTCTATTCCCTCCCCTTTTTCCTTCATTCCCTTTTCCTTTTTTGCCTTCCTGTTCCTTTTTTTATCTCTATCTTCTTCTTTACTTTCTATTCTTTTATCTTTATAGTTAAACCTATTCTTTACCCTTTTAATTCTATTCTTTTTCATTACCTTTCTATTCTTTTATCTTTATATCTATACCTATTCATTACCCTTTTAATTATTTTCTGTTTCTTACATTTCTATTCTTTTATCTTTATATCTATACCTATTCTTTACCCTTTTAATTATTTTATTTCCCTTACCTTTCTATTCTTTTATCTTTATATCTATACCTATTCTTTACCCTTTTAATTCTATTCTTTTTCTTACCTTTCTATTCTTTAATCTTTATATCTATACCTATTCTTTACCATTTTAATTCTTTTATTTTCCTTACCTTTCTATTCTTTTATCTTTATATCTATACCTATTCTTTACCCTTTTAATTCTATTCTTTTTCTTACCTTTCTATTCTTTTATCTTTATATCTATACCTATTCTTTACCCTTTTAATTCTTTTATTTTCCTTACCTTTCTATTCTTTTATCTTTATATCTATACCTATTCTTTACCCTTTTAATTCTTTTCTTTTTCTTACCTTTCTATTCTTTTATCTTTATATCTATACCTATTCTTTACCCTTTTAATTCTTTCCATTTTCTTACCTTTCTATTCTTTTATCTTTATATCTATACCTATTCTTTACCCTTTTAATTCTATTCTTTTTCTTACCTTTCTATTCTTTTATCTTTATATCTATACCTATTCATTACCCTTTTAATTCTATTCTTTTTATTACCTTTCTATTCTTTTATCTTTATATCTATACCTATTCTTTACCCTTTTAATTCTTTCCATTTTCTTACCTTTCTATTCTTTTATCTTTATATCTATACCTATTCTTTACCCTTTTAATTCTTTCCATTTTCTTGCCTTTCTATTCTTTTATCTTTATATCTATACCTATTCTTTACCCTTTTAATTCTATTCTTTTTCTTACCTTTCTGTTTTCTTATCTTTATATCTATACCTATTCTTTACCCTTTTAATTCTTTCCATTTTCTTACCTTTCCATTTTTTTTATCTTTATATCTATACCTATTCTTTACCCTTTTAATTCTATTCTTTTTCTTACCTTTCTATTCTTTTATCTTTATATCTATACCTATTCATTACCCTTTTAATTCTATTCTTATTATTACCTTTCTATTCTTTTATCTTTATATCTATACCTATTCTTTACCCTTTTAATTCTTTCCATTTTCTTACCTTTCTATTCTTTTATCTTTATATCTATACCTATTCTTTACCCTTTTAATTCTTTCCATTTTCTTACCTTTCTATTCTTTTATCTTTATATCTATACCTATTCTTTACCCTTTTAATTCTATTCTTTATCTTACCTTTCTATTTTCTTATCTTTATATCTATACCTATTCTTTACCCTTTTAATTCTTTCCATTTTCTTACCTTTCCATTTTTTTTATCTTTATATCTATACCTATTCTTTACCCTTTTAATTCTATTCTTTTTCTTACCTTTCTATTCTTTTATCTTTATATCTATACCTATTCATTACCCTTTTAATTCTATTCTTTTTATTACCTTTCTATTCTTTTATCTTTATATCTATACCTATTCTTTACCCTTTTAATTCTTTCCATTTTCTTACCTTTCTATTCTTTTATCTTTATATCTATACCTATTCTTTACCCTTTTAATTCTTTCCATTTTCTTACCTTTCTATTCTTTTATCTTTATATCTATACCTATTCTTTACCCTTTTAATTCTTTCCATTTTCTTACCTTTCTATTCTTTTATCTTTATATCTATACCTATTCTTTACCCTTTTAATTCTTTCCATTTTCTTACCTTTCTATTCTTTTATCTTTATATCTATACCTATTCTTTACCCTTTTAATTCTATTCTTTATCTTACCTTTCTATTTTCTTATCTTTATATCTATACCTATTCTTTACCCTTTTAATTCTTTCCATTTTCTAACCTTTCCATTTTTTTTATCTTTATATCTATACCTATTCTTTACCCTTTTAATTCTATTCTTTTTCTTACCTTTCTATTCTTTTATCTTTATATCTATACCTATTCATTACCCTTTTAATTCTATTCTTTTTATTACCTTTCTATTCTTTTATCTTTATATCTATACCTATTCTTTACCCTTTTAATTCTTTCCATTTTCTTACCTTTCTATTCTTTTATCTTTATATCTATACCTATTCTTTACCCTTTTAATTCTTTCCATTTTCTTACCTTTCTATTCTTTTATCTTTATATCTATACCTATTCTTTACCCTTTTAATTCTTTCCATTTTCTTACCTTTCTATTCTTTTATCTTTATATCTATACCTATTCTTTACCCTTTTAATTCCTTCCATTTTCTTACCTTTCTATTCTTTTATCTTTATATCTATACCTATTCTTTACCCTTTTAATTCTTTCCATTTTCTTACCTTTCTATTCTTTTATCTTTATATCTATGCCTATTCTTTACCCTTTTAATTATTTTCTTTTTCTTACCTTTCTAGTCTTTTATCTTTCTATTTATTCTTTCCTTTTACTCTTCCTTTTCTGTATCTTTTTCTCTTTCCTTTTCTCTTCCCTTTCGTATTTATATCTTTCCATTTCTTTCTTTCTTTTTACCTTTCTCTTAACTTACCTTGTTAGAAGTACTTTCCACTCGCCTGCACTTATTTAATGACCTCTTCTCCAACTCCCTTCTTCCTTCCTGCTCAAATTTATTTTTTTATTTTTTTCTTTTTAATTCTCATAATTCCTTCATTTATGTCTTCTATATCTTTTTCATTTGTTTTTTCATTCATGTTTTGGTTTTTCTTAATTTTTTTATTTATTTTTTATTTTTTGCATTTCGTTATTCAATTAGTCGTAAATATGGATTTATGCCATTGTGTATGACGGACAGGTATGCTTGTATACATAAATGTATACAAGCATTTTCAATATGCATACCTTTTATCCCCAAGGAGCTGAGAGGAGTGGGTGAGGTATGTGTGAATCATGGTGAATGAGCATTTCTTGGCTCGACTACCCCCCTTACAAGGGGGAATGAGGCATGTGTGTGTGTGTGCATATATATATATATATATATATATATATATATATATATATATATATATATATATATATATATATATATATATACCTAATTGTGCTTACGGGATATGAGTCCCCATACTCATATACTATCTCGGTATCCTGATCGGTATCATTTTTATACTCATATGACCCATATCATATATATAGTTCCGGTTTATACGTCACGTACTCCGTGTGTGTACCTAGGGCTAGGACGTGTGTGCCTGTCTTGCGAAGGACTGTGTGTGTGTGCTGATGTAGTGTGTGTGCCCTGTGTGCATGTCTCCTTGCCTAACTTCAGTGCATGACGGGGCGCGAGTCCCATCGACTCATGACACTTCTCAGAGTTCGCTGATCGGCTACCGCTTGAGACTCACGGTGACCATATCATAATATCTGTCCCTAAAATTACAATTAGTAATTAGTATTTACTAATTTTCTGCTCAGCACATTCCAATTTATCACCCATTCTTATACTGAAAAAAATGACTTCCTTACATCCTGCAAGGAGATTTACTTTTAAAGCTTCAAGGTACTGCGTGGAGATTTGTAGCTCGCGGATTGGTCTGTTCAGCGACTGTTTCTTCCCATCTACCTCCAGATTCTGGAGCTCTCTTCCTCCTTCTGTCTTTCCTAATTCTTATGACCTTTCATCCTTCAAAGAGCAGTTCTATCGTCATCTCAGGGCCTAGTCCTCCATATCTCTGGGTCCTCTGTACTTTGACTTTTTTTGTTTTTGTCTGTCGTTTTCCTTTATGTGACATTACCTCATCTCTGTCTTGTCCTTAACCTTTTTCTTTTCCTTCGTCTTGGTATTTTCTCGTGTCCGGGCCTTTATTGATGAGGGCAGTTTCTGCGTGTAACGGTGTCACACTCATAAAAAAAAAAGCTATGACCTCTACATCTAGAGCCACATTGCATTAAAATATCGTTCCTTGTCCATTCTTTCAAAACCTTGTCTTCAATTTTCAAGTAGGGGTAAGTCTATATAACTCCCCAAGACTTTCCCTATGACTGAGATTATGTATCTCTGTCACCAGATTTATAGCTAGTTTTTATCTTTTCCATGATATTAATATGCTTTTTCAAGTGGAGATTCCTAAGGGGTGCTGCACATTCAAGCTTTGGCCTCACATAAGCCAATATTAATATGCTTTTTCAAGTGGAGACTCCTAAGGGGTGCTGCACATTCAATCTATGGCCTCACATAAGCCAATATTAATATGCATTTTCAAGTTTAGACTCCTAGGGGGTGCTGCGCATTCAGTCTTTGGCCTCACATAAGCCAATATTAATATGCTTTTTCAAGTGGAGACTCCTAAAGGGTGCTGCACATTCAATCTTTGGCCTCACATAATCCAATAATAATATGCTTTTACAAGTGGAGACTTCTAAGGGGTGCTGCACATTCAATCTCTGGCCTCACATAAGCCAATATTAATTTGCTTTTTCAAGTGGAGACTCCTAAAGGGTGCTGCATATTCAGTCTCTGGCCTCACATAAGCCAATATTAATATGCTTTTTCAAGTGGAGACTCCTAAAGGGTGCTGCACATTCAATCTTTGGCCTCACATAAGCCAATATTAATTTGCTTTTTCAAGTGGAGACTCCTAAAGGGTGCTGCATATTCAGTCTCTGGCCTCACATAAGCCACGCAAATATTTCTGAACAATTCCATATGCAAGATAATTC
>JAXCGZ010005010.1:0-2500 GCA_037179515.1 Halocaridina rubra | reverse complement strand
TTATTATTATTATTTTCATTATTTTCATTATTTTCATTATTTTCATTATTATTATTATTATTATTATTATTATTATTATTATTATTATTATTATTATTATTCCATTTTTAGTTCCTCCTTCTCAGCAAGAAGCTCATCAATTCATTGTTTTTTTACTTATCCCTCTCCTCGTCCTTCTCCTCCTCCTCCTCCTCCTCCTCGTCCTCCTCCTCCTCGTCCTCCTCTCTTCAATATCCTTTTTTTTATTTATTTAACAATAACTAGAAGGGGAAATGGATACTACACCTCAAGAACTTACAAGTGCTTAATGGCAAGACTTATGATCCAGTAATTTAGAGTCATTTGCTGTTACTCTTTTCGAAACTTTGGCTTTTCCAAGATCCGTTTCACAGTTTATTTAGAGGGACTTGAACCTAGGACACATAATTACTGTGCTAAGGCGCTCCCAACTACAGCACAGAAGCTCTTAAAAGGAAAACAAACCTTATAGCTATATCTGATATACTAGGAATGAGCGCTATTCTATCTGAATGTCACTCTATTCATATCCCAGTTTAACCCAACCTCACTCATGCGTGTGTGTGTGTGTGTGTGTGTGTGTGTGTGTGTGTGTGTGTGTGTGTGTGTGTGTGTGTGTGTGTGTGTGTGTGTGTGTATGTGTGTGCGTGTGTGTATGTGTGTGTGTGCGTGTGTATGTATTTATGTGTCTGCCTTTATGTAGCTTTGACTCTGGCAAGAAAGAATGCTATATTATCATCACTTAAGCATCATTGTTGACCGTAATACAAATAATAGAGTTGGAGCGTTGGTGATCTTCTCAGTTATTTAGTTTTTCTAAAAAGCACCTTAGAAGAGTGCAGAGAATATGCTTACATACATACATACATACATATATATATATATATATATATATATATATATATATATATATATATATATATATGTATGTGTATATATGTATGTGTATATATATATATATATATTTATATATATATATATATATATATATATATATATATATATATATATATATGAGAGAGAGAGAGAGAGAGAGAGAGAGAGAGAGAGAGAGATAGATAGATAGATAGATAGATGGATGGATGGATGGATGGATGGATGGATGATGGATGGATGGATGGATGGATGGATGGATGGATGGATGGATGGATGGATGGATGGATGGATGGATGGATGGATGGATGGATGGATGGATGGATGGATGGATGGATGGATGGATGGATGGATAGATAGATAGATAGATAGATAGATAGATTGATAGATAGATAGATAGATAGATAGATAGATAGATAGATAGATAGATAGATAGATAGATAGATAGATAGATAGATAGATAGATAGATAGATAGATAGATAGAGAGAGAGAGAGAGAGAGAGAGAGAGAGAGAGAGAGAGAGAGAGAGAGAGAGAGAGAGAGAGAGAGAGAGAAGAGAGAGAGAGAGAGAGAGAGAGAGAGAGAGAGAGAGAGAGAGAGAGAGAGAGAGAGAGAGAGTAGGGGAGCCAAAGTCCAAAGGTAAATTAATTCATATTTTTTTACATCGAACTCAATTGTAGGATGACTTTTTGGAACAGGTGGGACGAAGAAGAAGAAGAAGAAGAAGAAGAAGAAGAAGAAGAAGAAGAAGAAGAAGAAGAAGAAGAAGAAGAAGAAGAAGAAGAAGAGAAGGAGGAGGAGGAGGAGGAGGAGGAGGAGGAGGAGGAGGAGGAGGAGGAGAAGAAGAAGAAGAAGAAGAAGGAGAAGGAGAAGAGGAGGAGGAGAAGAAGGAGAAGAAGAAGAAGAAGAAGAAGAAGAAGAAGAAGAAGAAGAAGAAGAAGAAGAAGAAGAAGAAGAAGAGAAGAAGAAGAAGAAGAAATAAAGAAATAATGGAGGTAGGATAGTATGATAGAACTGTATGGAAAGTAAAATATTAAGACGAACAGGAGAAAAGCAACTCAAAGGAGGAAGAGAAAAAAAAATTTGCAAGATTAGAAAGACCATTTGAAAAGTGAGATGGTAATAAGAAAAAAAGTAAAAATAAGGAAGATGAAAGAGAACAGGAAGAAAACCGAGAAGATATAAAAAAATGAAAGACGTATAATAAAGAGGGTGGAATATGCATAATTAAATGAGGAAAGCGATGAAGAAGAGCAAGAGAAAGAAGTAGAAGAAGAAAAGACAAAAGGTCATTAAAAGGGGATACGTGGAACTTTGGGGAAGCTTCAGGAGTGTGGGGAAGAATGGAGTTTGTTGTTGTTCCGGTTTTACGTCACGGACTCCCTTTTTCTACCAAGGGCTAGGCGAAGGACTTGTGTGGACAGATGTATTCATTACCCTGAGTGCATGTCCTTGCTAACCTCAGACCGTGACGGAGCGCGAACCCTCGACCTGACGCCTCAAAGTCGCGGACGCTACCGCTTGAGCCACGGTGACTACAAGGTGGATAAGGAATATTAGAAAGTTAGGGGAAGTGTAATATTTTTTGTATCTGTGGAGGACACATAG
>JAXCGZ010005009.1:12500-17500 GCA_037179515.1 Halocaridina rubra | reverse complement strand
AGCTGCACGCTCTTCGGAAGCTGCACCAGGGGACGAAGAAGTCTCCGAAAGCGCGGATGGTCAACAATTTTCGGCCAGTTCAGCAAATGTACCATCGACCGGTTCGCACCAATATCGATTTTTCCAACAGTCGGCAACTCAACTGCCCATCCATGTCTAAGCAGATGTACTACTACACAGATAAGGCCATAAACACATACCAATCTATGTAGTTATTTTTCTTGTTTTGTTCTTGGGTTATGCATCTATGTATGTATGTATGTATGTATGTATGTATGTATGTATGTATGTATGTATGTATGTATGTATGTATGTATGTATGTATGTATGTATGTATGTATGTATGCATGCATGCATGTATGTATGTATGTATGTATGTATGTATGTTTATATGTATGTATGTGTGTATATGTATGTATGGATGCATGTATGTATATACGTGTGCTCGCGCATGCGCGAGCGTGCGTGTGCGTGCGTGCGAATATATGTATGTATGTATATATGTATGTATGTATGTTTGTATGTATGTATGTATGTATGTATGTATGTATGTATGTATGTATGTATGTATGTATGTATGTATGTATGCATGTATATATGCATGCATGCATGTATGTATGTATGTAGGTATGTATGTATGTTTATATGTATGTATGTGTGTATATGTATGTATGGATGCATGTATGTATATACGTGTGCTCGCGCATGCGCGAGCGTGCGTGTGCGTGCGTGCGTGTGCGTGCGTGCGAATATATGTATGTATGTATATATGTATGTATGTATGTATGTATGTATGTATGTATGTATGTATGTATGTATGTATGTATGTATGTATGTATATATGCATGCATGCATGCATGTATGTATGTATGTATGTATGTATGTATGTATGTATGTTTATATGTATGTATGTGTGCATATGTATGTATGGATGCATGTATGTATATACGTGTGCTCGCGCATGCGCGAGCGTGCGTGTGCGTGCGTGCGTGTGCGTGCGTGCGAATATATGTATGTATGTATATATGTATGTATGTATGTTTGTATGTATGTATGTATGTATGTATGTATGTATGTATGTATGTACGTATGTAAGTATGTATGTATGTATGTTTGTATGTATGTATGAATGTATGTATGTATGTATGTATGTATGTATGTATGTATGTATGTATGTATGTATGTATGTATGTATGTATGTATGTATGTCTGCCTGCATACATGGATGCTCTTATTCTTTTTCTTTTTTATGTACATATACATGCATGCATCACATTTATTATTTTTTTACTTATATTGTATAATAAGGTAAGTGGAATTACCTTTGGTACTGCAGACTCATATTTACAAAAAAAGAAAAAAAGAAAAAAGATTGAATGCTTTTCTGCTTTCTGCTTTATTTTTTTTATTACTAAATTTATATATATATATATATATATATATATATATATATATATATATATATATATATATATATATATATATATATAATTACTTCGCTTCTTTCACTCTGTATAAAACATATTGCCCATTTCGAGTGTCATAATTCTGTTCCTCAAAAACTTGATGTATTTTCGAGGGAAAACAAAATTTTTATTCAATACTTTTTTCTTATTATTATCATCTCTTAATTTAGATATTTATAAAATTTTTCCTCTGTAATTTATTATATGGTTGATGGAGCGGTCATCATACACTCCCATTGATATTGTCCTTGGGAAAAACTTCTTAGATACATTTAACTTGGTTTAGAGTCTTGTTATGTCTGTTTACATTACGCCAGGGTTTTCGACCATATAACCAGTTCTCCTGGATGTCGGGTTGTGCCATGCCACAGCCTTGCATCTGGGGACACTTATGCTTCTGGAGTGGGGGATAATAATACTACTGCCGTGTTCCCCCTGCCTGTCATGAAAGTTGATTAAATGGGGCAGAACGGGAGAATTGGGAGTCCCCCTCTGTATTGTCATCGTACTGGGAGCCAGGTTGTGTTCTTTGGTTCGGCCACCCCCTTACAAGGGGGAATGGGGCTATTTCGTATAGATTGCTTTTATTGTACATCTTCAACATTGCGTGTCTTAATGATAATTTCACGGCTTTAATCTGAAAATAGTTTCTTTTTGAAATTACATATTTATGTTTTTATTATACTCCTACGTTATTTTATCCACCCAGTCTTAAATATTCAAGGGATATAGTTTCATTAATTTCTCGATTTTTTTTTTACAATAAATCATTACATGTCAGTAATTTTGGATGTCATGATTAATTTTCAAAGATGATTTTCATATTTTTTTCTGATCTTTATTCCATGTTTTTAACAAGAGTGTTCCTATAAGTAACCACATTGCACTCAGCTAAGAGCGAAAATATATTTTTGCTAAAGATTTTATGCATGTTATGTTAGTATCAGTTATTAAATTTTCTTATACATTTTTGTAGTCACCTTGGCTCAAGCGGTAGCGTCAACGACTCTGAGGCGTCAGGTCGAGGGTTCGCGCCCCGTCATGGTCTAAGATTAGCAAGGGCATGCACTCAGAGTAACGATTCCATCTGCCAAAACAAGTCCTTTGCAAGAAGGTAACAGTCCTAGCCCTTGGTAGAAAAGGGAGTCCGTGACGTAAAACGGGAACTCTTTTTTTTCTGAGTCTCCATTATGGGAGTGGACACACACAAAGTGTGGGTGTGAATATTAGGCTGGATGCCCTTCCTAGCGTCCCACAGTAGGCTCGATCGCGGATCTATCAAATCACAAATCGAGTATTTTAATCACTAGGCTACCGTTTTCCCCAGTGTATTTAATTCTCTTAATCTATATCTATACTTTAATTATTTATTTAATAATGTTTCTCGTTTATTATCTATTTATTTGTTTATTTATTTATCTATTTATTTATTTATTTATTTATTTTTTTGTGATAGATACATTGCATTTTATTTATATTACCACAGTCTTTTTCAAGCTTTCGACTCTTGGCAAAGTTACTGAAATATGGCAATATTTGTCCGTGTAGACGTTTAGTTTCTTTACCTTTTTTTTTTTTTCATTCCATTGGGTGAAAAAAAATTATATATATATATATATATATATATATATATATATATATATATATATATATATATATATATATTCATTTTTGTGTGTTTATCATGTTATTTTCTATACATTCCTGTTTATCTTTGTCCATCGACATGCATGTGATCGGTTTTACGTCACGGACTGCCTTTTCTTTTAAGAACTAAGACAGTGTCTTTTAAGGAAGGACATTACTTTTGGCAAGTGCGACCGTTACCCTGAGTGAATGCATTTTCTATCGTCAAACCATGGCGTTCAGCGAACCCTCGACCTGACGAATCAAAGTTGCGAGTGATACCACTATGCCATGGTGGCCACATTTTGTCTATAAAATACATAGTACATATAATTAGTTTTTATATATTTAACCCCCTGAGGGAGGGGGTATGAATACTTCCTCCGTGTTCCCCGGCGTGTCGTAAAAGTCAACTAAATGGGGCGGAGTGAGGGACTGTAATCCCCTCCTCTGTATTTAATTCCCACTAAAAGTCAAAGTATTTTCTTTGACTCAGCCACCCTCCATATAAGGAGGAAGATGGCTTTAGTATATGGATGGATATATTCATTTATGTTTTATTGTCATCATTACTGCTAATTGGGTATATTTAAGTGTGTTTTCACACAGTTATTACTCCTCGTCGCAATTTAACGAATCCTAGTTTGATCAGTGTAATCTGATTCCCATCTATGCATTAAAGGAAGAAACTATATATGAAAATGTATTTTTCAAGAAAACTAGAAAAACGAAATGGTTTCTCTCTCTCTCTCTCTCTCTCTCTCTCTCTCTCTCTCTCTCTCTCTCTCTCTCTCTCTCTCTCTCTCTCTCTCTCTCTCTCTCTCTCTCTCATTCTTTGTGTGTCTGAGTGTTTGCGTGTGGCGTAACTTATGCCACTGTCTTAAATGAGTTTTGCCAGATACCTTTTTTAATATGTGACAGAAAAAGTCATTGTCTGTTGTCTAGCATTAGCTAATACATAGGATGATCTGTTCTAGATATCTATCATTTACTTAATGGTTATCTATCTTCTACTAGTACAGAGATTTATCTTTACCTGATACCGACAATATATTTGAAGTTTATCTTTTTCTTTTTTCAATTAATAAACGCGTTCACATGTATTCGATAAAGATGATATAGTCAAAGGTTATCTATGCCATAAGGTTTATTTGTGCCATATGCATACAGTGCAGTTGAAGGTTATATATATAATCTGGATTACCTGTGCTCGATACAGATAATACTCATATAGTCAAATGTCCTTCATATTTTGCTAGTACCACTGATGTATTCAATGTTTATCCATGTGATAAGGTTGATCTGTACCTTATCACTTTGTCTATAGAATAAGGTTGATCTGTACCTTATCACTTTGTCTATAGAATAAGGTTGATCTGTACCTTATCACTTTGTCTATAGAATAAGGTTGATCTGTACCTTATCCCTTTGTCTATAGAATAAGGTTGATCTGTACCTTATCCCTTTGTCTGTAGAATAAGGCTTATCTGTGCTCTTTATAGATAATATTGTTAAATACATACGTAATGAGGTCAGTGGTATTCGATACCGATAGTATAGTCATATCTTCAACACATTCTGATTATGCTTACCTTATATTGGGGATCCTGGGAAAAAGGTCCCATAAAAAAGTCTAGCCTAACCTAACCTAACCCAGCCTAACCTAATCTAATTAACCTAGGCTAAACTAAGCTAAAATAACCTAAGCTGTGATTTTTTCCTGTGACTATATCAGCGGCCTTGTATAATGGACTCTTATATCGACTTCTAATCTTTACGTGGTTCTATCAAGCCCAGAACACACCTTTTCTGTAACATTTAATTTACCACTGCAAGAAAGAATGATTATATTATTTTTTTTTCTCCAACTGTATCGTAAACTTTTGGCTCCGTCAGTGTTTTACTTAT
>JAXCGZ010005008.1:0-22707 GCA_037179515.1 Halocaridina rubra | reverse complement strand
ATTACCGTCAGATAATATGCTATTACAAATAATGAATCTCTAATAAAACGAAAACAAATTCCATCTGATCCATATGCATTAGTCTTTCAGATTTTTTAATACTAAGATTACTGTATTACAATCTACTGTAGTAGGGTTAAAGACATCATTACTTCTATTGACTGCACTATGTTCTTCAAAATTAACATTATTATTATTATTACTACCATCATCACTATTATCATTACCATTACTACCATCATCATTATTATTTACACCATTATCAACATTGCTATTATTATTACTACTACCATCATCATCATTATTATTGATTTCAATTATTATTTCTTTTTTGTTTTTTCAAAGGTTTTTTTCCCCACTTCAGCGAAAAAATTATTGAACTCTTCTGCTTTAGCACTTACATCTACCTCATCGGGTATAATTGATATGTTACTACTTTTATTACAGTTATTGGAAAGCATGGTTTTAGCAATTTTCCATGTATCAGAGATATTGCCTTTAGCGTTTTGAAATTCATTTTTGTAATACTGTTTCTTACTGATACTTAATAATGATTTTACTTGTTTCTTTTGCTCTGTAAACTTTTCTCTTAAAGGGATATTATCTCTTTGTAGTTTTACTTCATTTTGTAGTTTGTCTCTTTCTTTCATAATGTTTTTTATGTCATCTGTTATCCAAGGAGCGGGGGGACGAAATATTTCTCTTGTCACGAGTGGTGCACATCGTTCTATACATGATGATAAGACACTGGTTAAAATTCTTACTTGTATATTTATATTATCGGTATATAGAATTTCATTTAATTTATGTACTTCATTCATAAGTAAACTACAAAGTAATTCTTGTGAATAATTTCTTAAGCATCTGAATGTTTTAAAGATTGGTTGTCTCTTTGGTTTGCGAATATTTAGGGACGATACAATTTCCTCGTGGTCTGCTATAGGGCTTGGCATTACGTCACACTTAGTTATCATATGTTTGGAGTTTGTTATTACTAGATCGATTTGGGAAACTGAAGTGGGAGTGATTCTAGTTGGTTTATTTATAATCTGTTCTAGATTTAAATTCTTAATAAGTCTACTCATTTTATTTTCTCTTTTTAGTTGATCATCATTAAAATCGCCATATATAAAAACTGGTTTGTTTTTTAAAATTATCTCCTTAAAAACGTCCAAAATATAGCTAAAAGAGGTTACCGGGGCTTTGGGGTGGCGGTACACGCAGCCTATGATAATAGAAGGAAACTTTTTATGTTGGACAGAGATCCATTTATCTTCCACTCCTTCGTGCTTCTCAGTTTCAAGATTTAGTTCAGTGGCCTTCAAATAATTTTTAACAAATAAACATACACCTCCACCTCTACCACTGTCATAGCGATAAATATTATATGAAGGAATATTAATAAATGCATTATTAATTGACGGATACAGCCATGATTCGCTAATGCAAAGAACATCAATATTTTCTTGTACAAGCATATGTTCAATTTCTAGTATATGGGATAACAGAGATTGTGCATTTATATGTACGACAGATAATCTATCATTATATTTACAAGTAACTTTCACATCGGCACTGTCTTCTTGGCCATGATTCTAATAATAATCATTATTTTTACATAATTTACTCTTATGACCATATTCATGACATACATTACATTTAACTTTATGATCAAATCTACAATTTGATTGGCGGTGATTGAACTCACCACAATTATAACATCCATATCTTTGACTTTGCACATAATCATAATCCCTTCTTTCTCTGTTTTGTTTGTAAGTATGACTTATCCTAGTGTTGGTATTGCTGTATCGTCCCTGGGAGCCAGTATCACCATGTCTATCACGCGAGAAATTATTATAATCATAATCCCTTCTTTCTCTATTTTGTTTGTTAGTATGACTTAGCCAGGTGTTTGTATTGCTGTATCGTCCCTGGGAGCCAGTATCACCATGTCTACCACGCAAGAAACTATTTTTGACTCCCGTATTTTGGCCTCTATTTTGATAAAATCTAACTGTATTGCTACCTTTAACATTCATGTTCACTCTATTGTCACTACCTCCTCTGTCTCTTTTATCATTAGATTTCATTTTATTGTTGCTAGCATTAAACAAATTTGATTTTACTGTTTTCCAATCTCGGCAGATAAAGTCACTTGTACAAACAGAAGAAATAGCATCCAATAGTCTGATTGCTCCAATTCTATTAAGTAAATCATTGTCCATATCATCTCGAATTTCGTAACAGCTAATATCAATATCACCAGTTCCAAATTTGAAAAACTCTGCTGTCTTAATGAATGTAACCCCATTGTTATTACACCATTCATGCAACTGGGTATTATATTGATATATTCTATCAGGCAAACCACTTGTCTTCAAACTTGGGACTAGTTCACAAACCTTGACCTCAATATCTTTGTTTTTCCCCTGAAGTTCAGCGATTACAGTCCCAAGGGTATCAAGAATTGTTTCTAAGGTAGCATCTTCGTCAAGTAGATCTTGTGTTCCGCAGTAGATAACACATTCCTTTGGCAAATGATCAAGTTCCTCAATTATCCAATATTTTAGTGACTCCAAGTTTGCTTCTGGAATTGCTCTTATTTCTACATGTTCAAGAAGGTCACTTGATTTTATTTCTTTTAAGCAAGAGTCGCCAATCAATAAGGTATCTCCTTCAAGGGGTGTGTTCGTACGTCTGGCATGGGTATTTGTTTCACTGAGGTTTTGTATTGCTTCTTGATTTTGTTTAATGGTTTCCTCTGCCAAAAATAATTTTGTTTTTAGTTCTTGTATTTCTCTCTCCTTTTCTGTTAAAGACTTGTTCATCACGCAAAGTTTGTCGTTAGTTTCTCGAACAAATTTTTGAAATATGTGGTACAGTTCTGTCGAATCGTAAGTTTCGTTCTCTCTCTCTTGGTTAGCATCATGTGACGATGGTGATTCATCAATGCTTCTATGATATGTTATCACTTTATCAATCAAATTTTCTTTAGTTGTCCATATACCAGTAAGGCCCAACTGACTGCAGCGTTTTTGCAATTCGCTTTTTGTATATTTACCAAGAAGTTCTCGTGACGGATTCTTGAGAGTAGCCAGTGGTGGGTTGCTTCTTGCCACTCTTTCTTCCGTCGTTTCCTCGAGAGGATTATCGTCTTTGTTTGTGAGATCAAATGAATTATCCATTTTTTCAAATGTATTTAGAAAGGCCTACAAAACAATAGTCTCCGTGTTGTTAAATTAACAAATGATAAAAATATATAAAACAAGATGAAAGAAAACGCACCAATCAGTGGTATTTACGTCATAGGGTCCCAGTGCGCATGCGCAGCTTTTGAAAAATTTGAGTAGGAGTCCAGTAGGAAAATTAATTTTTTTATAGCATGAAAAACTCTACGAACAGACTTAATTTCACATATGAACTGGCATTATCACTGTCTCCACATATTCACAAACACTTACTGGGCACTGTTTTTTCGGTAGAGAGTCTTAGATCTTCACAAAAAAAGTATTTACAGAATGAGGGCGCACAGAGCATTGTTTACATCGGTCACACGCGAGATATATATATATATATATATATATATATATATATATATATATATATATATATATATATATATATATATATATATATATATATATAGAGAGAGAGAGAGAGAGAGAGAGAGAGAGAGAGAGAGAGAGAGAGGGAAATACATAGATAGATAGATAGATAGATGGTCAAATACATAGATAGATATAAGATTGGATAAACTTTGTTTATTGAAGGTGAAGAGAGAGAGAGAGAGAGAGAGAGAGAGAGAGAGAGAGAGAGAGAGAGAGAGAGAGAGAGAGAGAGAGAGATGGGTTAGGTAAGGACTTTTGGCATAGAGAGACAATGATATATGAATCGCTAGCACACGGCGAACCGGAAATAACTCATCCAAAGTGAAATCTGTGTGAATGAGTGTGTGCCTTGACTCGGCCATATCTCTTACAAAGGGGATTCCGGCCACTGCATATGAAATGCAATTTTATCTCTTCTTTTTCTATAATACATGTATGTATGTATGTATGTATGTATGTATGTATGTATGTATGTATGTATGTATGTATGTATGTATGTATGTATGTATGTATGTATGCATGCATGCATGTATGTATGTATGTATGTGTGTATGTATGTGCATATGTATGTATGTATGTGATTACCTAATTGTGATTACCTAATTGTGTTTACGGGAAAGAGCCCAAAGCTCGTATCTTCCCGTCTCCTGATCGGTTCCATTTTAGACTTAGTGATACTTATCATACCTGTCCTTAAAACTATGGATTGAGATAGCATTAACTACCTCCTCGCTTAGCGAATTCCAATTATCAACTACTCTTACACTGAAAAAGTATTTCCTTACATCCTGCAAAGAAGTTTTCTTACGAAGCTTCAAACTATGACCTCTAGTTCTAGAGCCAGCCATATCGAAATATCGATCCCTATCCACTCTATCATAACCATGAAGGAATTTAAAGACTGTCACCATATCCCCCCTTACTCTTCTAGCTTCGAGTGATGGCAAGTCTAATTCCCTCAGCCTCTCATCATAACCGAGATTGCGTATTTCTGGCACCAGTTTCGTGGCATGTCTTTGAACTTTTTCAAGCTTAGCTATGTGCTTTTTCAAGTGCGGATTCCAAAAGGGGGCTGCATATTCGAGTTTTGGCCTCACATAGGTTACATAAATATTTCTGAACATTTCCTTGTCCATGTGCCTGAAGGCTACCCTTACATTTGATAAGAATGCATATGCTGCCCTTACTACGCCATTTATATGTATTTCTGGAGACAAATCTGCCAGTATGTTTACTCCTAGATCTCTCTCATTTTCTGTCTCTTGAAGTTGTACTCCAGCCACCGAGTAGTCAAGCTTGGGCCTTCTTGCACTTGTACCCATTCTCATTACCTTACATTTTGAGGTATTGAATTTCATTAGCCACTTTTCTGACCACTCATGCAGATTATTTAGATCCTCCTGAAGTTCTCTACCATTGTTCTCGTTTTTTACTTTCTTCACAATCTTTGCATCATCTGCAAACATATTCATGAATGAATTTACAGACTCTGGTAGGTCATTTACATATACAAGGAACAAAAGTGGCCCTAAAACTGAACCCTGTGGAACTCCACTACTAACTCTTCTCCATTCAGACACTGAGTGTCTTACTCTAACCCTCTGTTCCCTTCCTTCTAAGTAAGTTTTTATCCATTCCAAGACATTTCCACCTATTCTAGCCATTGATTGCAGCTTCCTAATAAGTCTCCCATGTGGAACAGTGTCAAACGCTTTCTGGAAGTCTAGGAATATGCAATCTGCCCAGCCCTCTCTTTCCTGTAAGATTTGGCTTACCTCATCATAAAATTCTAATAAGTTTGTTACTGTTGATCTACCTTCTCTGAAGCCATGTTGCCTCACTGACAAAAAGTTGAAGGATTCCAAGTGAAGAGAGATATGTTTCCTTAGTAGTTTCTCCATAACTTTGCAAACTATGCTGGTCAAGGAAACTGGTCTATAGTTCAGAGCCGTATCCCTCCTTCCCTTTTTGAAGATAGGTATCACATTTGCTTGTTTCCAGCATCTTGGAATCTCCCCCGACTCCAGTGACTCCTTAAATATGATACTTAGTGCCACTGATATTGTGTTTGCGCATTTTTTAAGCACATGAGGGGATATGTCATCAGGACCTGTAGCTTTATGAACATCTAAATCCATCAGCGCTTTGCATACCTCTGTGGCTGTAAGGTTGATGTTCTCTAATACCGGCCCTTGAGCTTCTATCACTGCAATCTGAGGGGGTGGGGTATTTTCTACTGTAAATACTGACTGAAACTCCTTGTTCAATTCTTTGCAGATCTCTTCGTCCGTCTCAGTGATGCTTCCATCCGCTCTCTTTAGCCTTAAAACCTGTTCTTTTACCTTCAGTTTTCCTCTGATAAAGCTGTGGAAAAGCTTGGGATTTTCTTTAGCCTTCCTGGTGATGTCCCTCTCATAATCTCTCTCTGCCTCTCTCCTTTTACTTAGGTAGTCATTTCTTGCTCTTTTGTAGGTTTGCCAGGCATTTATGTTTTTTCTCCTCCTATACCTTTTCCAGCATTTGTCTCTCCACTCCTTAGCTCTTTTACACCCATTATCGAACCATTTCTCTCTGGCATGAATTACACCTACTTTGGTGACAGGTATGCAGCAATCTACTATCTTCCCATATTTCTCACAAAAGATGTCATACATTTCTTGTACAGATTTGTTGTAAAATAAGGTTCTCCAGTCAATAACTGCAAAAAGCTCATTCATTTTGATGTAATCTCCTTTCCGATAGTTCCTCCTCATGTCCTCAGTGCCTCTACTCTCAGGAAGAATATCTTCAATGATATACTCCATCAACAACACACAGTGGTCACTCTTTCCAATTGGTGGTTCATACTCAATATTTTCAATATCCAACACATTATCTGTGAACACTAGATCAAGTAGTGATGGCTCATCCCCACCCCTGGCTCTTGTTGGTTCCATTACATGTTGGTGTAGGAAATTCCCTTGTACGCAATCTAGGAATCTTGCCCCAAATGAGTCCTCACCACTGTGTGGGTCAAGATTTATCCAATCTATCTCTTTATGATTAATGTCTCCCATAATCAAAATCCTACATTTTTTCTCCCGTGCCATGTTAACAACTGAGTTTATGACTTCAATAGTACCTATATGACTTTCCTCATAAATTTCAAGCCTATTTTGGTTCCTTGGTGGGTTGTATACAACAGTTATTATAATGCTCTCTGACCCAGTATTTATGCGAGCAACAAGAAATTCCCTGAACTCACTTTCTATAGCCAAGTTTATTTCTTCAACTTGAATCCTCTCACTTATGAGCAGTGCTATCCCTCCACCAGTCCTCTCACATCTTTCAACCCTTAGTATTCTGAAGCCCTTAGGAAAAACTGTGACACTGTTTATGTCCTCACTCAACTTAGTCTCTGTAATTGCTACTATATCTGCCTTACTGTTGTGAATCCTATCTTTTAATTCTACTGCCTTACCAGCTAATCCATCAGCATTTGTGTATAACAATCTTAATGAGGCCCCATCCCCTGATCTTCTGTCATTATCTTCTTTATCTCCCCTTTGTCTGGAAGTATTCTGTAACGAAAATTTTTCTTCTCTTCTTCATTTCTTTCATCATTTAACCTTCTTGCCTCTTGCAACAAGTTTTTGATCTTTCCCATCTCTTCCTGTGTTCTGTATCGTCTAATGAACACTTCTTTGCATTCTTGAAGGTCTTTTAGACTTTTTTTTCTCAACAATATTTCCCTACATGTTTCCCCTCTCTCAAAGGTTACTTTTGTTGGTCTCGGCTTTCCTTCCCTCGAATATTTACCTAGTTGGTGTATGTTTACAATATCCTCAGGACCACATACTACTCCAAGCTTTCTTATCAGGTCTACAACGCTAGCTTTATTTTCTTCAAGTCTCCCCTGCCATGTTGGCTCCTGGGATTCACTTATGCCTGAGATTACCACTGTCTTCTCCTTATCAAGTGCCTGTCTGATGAGTGGGTTTGCCCTTTCCATCACAACGTCTTTCATTTTTTCGATTACTGTCTCTTTATAGTCAACTGTTTGTATGTTTTCCAGTGCCACCACCTTTACAGCCTCTTTTACTGCCACATTCCCCTTTAGTGCATCAGCAAAGGACGTTTTCATGGCATCATTTTCCATATTCAGCTCCTGGAACTCTTTTCTGAACTGTTCAATGTTTTCCTTAATCTGAACATTCCAAGCAGCAATCTCGTCTCTCTCAGAAGAGAGCAGTGAACTAACATCTAATTCCTTTAGGTTGTCATTCAGCTGTTTGTTTTTATCTTCTTGTTTAGAAATTCTAGATTCTAGTTGACTCTTTTCCCCTTCCAGCTTCTTTATTCTTTTTTCTAGTTCCTTTCTCTCCTGCCCTTGTGCTTTATTTGCCTCCTCCAAAGATCTTATTTGTTCTCTGAGTGTTTCATTCTCTTTCATTTCTCCATCCATATTCCGAATTTTATCATCAAGGCTTATAACCATTTCCTCTAACTTCTTGATTCTCTGTTTAAGTCCCCTGATGACTACCCCTTCTCCCGACATTTTTATGTTCTCCCTCTCACAGAATATAGAAAGAAGACGAGAAAGAGGAAAAAAAGAAAAGAGAAAAACTTCTAATTTAGCTTCACACAGAATTTTTATATCTCCATATAAGTGCTATTTAGTGACTCAGTTTGTCTCCTTTCTGGTAACACACATCTTAACTTAAAAACTTGACCATGGTAATTTAAGTATAAAAAGAAAAAGAAAAACAAAAGTCAAACCTGAAGGAAAATTCGAATTTGTGTTTGAGGTGGCACCCACCTGTTTCTGTTATATATTCTTCCTATCTGATAAACTGACTTGCTAACCAAGATATGTTATCACGGGATTAGACTTTACATTTAACTCAATATATATACAAAATAACAAAATAGTAAAAGAGAAAGCTAAAAGAAAAGCAAAAAAAATGAAGAAAATAAGACTTCTGTACTACTTGGCAACTTAACTCAGTACTGTTGACAGGTGGGTATTTGGTAATTTTTTTTTCTTTTATTATTCAATTATTTCGTGTATCAAACTAACTAACTAGTTAATATAAAAGGGAAGGATACTGATTTTAACAATATATAGAACCACAGGATCAGGTAAACTGCTTAAGAGCTTTCCCCAGTTTACACAAAAAATTAGGTAATGTGATGTGATGCCTCCACCTCTGGCAACTCTTCTAGATTTCCCTCAAGGCAGAACTGGACGGCAGCTTCTCTCTCTCCTCACGAAAAAGTTCTCAATTTTTTTTTCCTTTAATATGAACAGTCTCGTCTTACAACAAATATTAGTTTTTGTACTGACAATACTCTGCAGGATTTCAGATTTATGGAAATTATGGTAAAGTTTTCCACTAAGCACTTAGTCACTCGAAACAGTTAAAAATTTAAGAGGAGCAATTCCGTGTGTCACTGAACGCGCGTGTGTGTGTGTGTTTGTGTGTGTGTGTGTGTGTGTGTGTGTGTGTGTGTGTGTGTGTGTGTGTGCGTGTGTGTGTGTGTGTGTGTGTGTGTGTGTTCGTGTGCGTGTGTGTGTGTATGTGTGTGTGTGAGTGTTTGCAAATATTACACAAGGCAAAAGGTACTTCACTGTTTATTATATTTCTGGTGAAAGAGAACCTCTTTATAAAAAGCCACCCATAAGAAGATATTACTCCTTGTTATCTCTGTCAAAACAAAGAAGGAATTGCAAAGCGGTTACCATACTCTTTTTTCCTAAACTGAGATTATGTATCTATATCTTCAGCTTTGCAGCTTGCCTATGACTTTCTTCCCAATATTTGTTTCTTGTTTTTCAGTGCGATTTGCAAAAGGATGTTGCATAACTAAGCATATGCCTGACATAATTCATGTAAAAGTTTCAGCATGTATCCTTGCTCAGATGTCTGAAGACCACCTTAATGTTTGCTAAGAATGCAATTGCTGCCTCTTTTATAGCCTTTATGTGAATATCTGGAGACAAATCTTGCAATCGATATCTCTTGATATCTTTTGTTCATTATTTCTTGAAGTTCCTTTCCTGTTATTGAAAACAAAAACATGTCCCTGCTTGTTTTCCTACTTTTCCCATTTGCTTACATTTTGAAGAATGAGATTTCATAACTCACTTGTCTGATAACTCATGAATACGTTATTAGATATTCCTGAATTCCCCTACCGCAGTAACTCTCTTCACAGTCTTTGCAAAGCCTGCAAGCATACTGAATAATACCCACATACCTTTGCAGGTTATTTGCATATATGAAGAACAGAAGTTATCCTAATACTGATACCTATAAAACCCCACTGATAACCTTTCTCCACGCAGTTATTGCTCTCTCCCTTCAAATAAATATTTATCCACTCAAAGATATTTCTACTTATGCTTACAATTACTTACAGCTTTTCAGTGAGCCTCAAATGTGAGACTGCATTAAGATTTATTTTTTGAAATCCTAGCAATATGCAGTCTGTTAGATTTCTTTTTCAGGTAAGATTAGGTTTACTTCATCACAGATTTTTAATAAATTTGTCAGTGCAAATTGCTCTCTCTCTCTGGCCTTGCTGTCTCACCGACAGAAGCATAGGCCTGCCAGAGAAGGGAAATTTGATTTCATGGGAGTTTCGCCATAGCTTTACAAAAAATGCTAATCTCTGCACAATCACTTACCACAATTCACTCTAAGCACCAAGAACGATAATTGATTTTTACACCATCAACATCCTATGTCGTAAACACGATCAGTGGTTTTCCCACTATAACTATGCAATAACTAAAACAACGAAAACTAGGACACACAACCATAACCACTCGACCACCTAATCTCAAGATCTCTTCAACAAAAACTCATCTGAGAGTAAAACTTTTAACCTAATAAAACAGCATAAACGATGAATCAATGAACATCAAAATGAAGTCCCAACCAACATGTAACTATATAGACTCAACTTGAACAAATATTTGCAAAACTAACACGGCAATAAACAATACTCAAATAATACATAAAAACTGTGCAATTTGAATACAACGAGATATAGTTTGCAACATATTACAGACTGCAATCCACAAAAGTGCTTGCCTCTCCTTACGAGTATAGCGTCAATCCCCTTCTGCAACCACACAATTGTCTTCTTCATCATTACCATCCTCCTCTTATGATTTATGAGACTATGGTGGTTGCACGCCCCTTCAAGCATCCAGTATATGTTGGGGTATGCCATCAACTTACACATTGCTAATAGAGTTGACACCTTCCAATCTTCCTTTCAACCACTTTGAAGTACATCGAGCATTTGGAAGCCTTATCCATTCCTCCTTTCCTAGCTTAATGAGCACAATATTCTCCTTTACAGCATTTAGCACAGTTGAACTATGCCTCCATTAACATGTGTACACTGATCGTCTTTTTGTGGTCCCGATCTCGATGTAATATACCAAAAAACAGCCTCTGTTGATTGAGTATAGCCTCTTTCTATCTAGCTTTCATAACTCTGTGATGTCTTTACAGTATACCATATCCACTGGGTCATTCGCTGCTCTGAATACTCCCAGATATGCCAATTGTCCAGCAACTCTCTCATCATTTTTCACCGAAAAGTAGTACTCTTGTTCATCAAAAACTCTTCAAATGGGCCTCTTTCCAAGAAAACACCACTCAGCTCCCCAATAATCTCTTCAATTGTGCCCCTCATCAGTATCCTCCAAATTGCAAATCAACCCAGACCACAGTTTACCATAGTGATGGATGTTAGTTACTAATAATCCGTTACATCAGTAGATAGTCTTTTCCAATTCTTCGCTGCATTAAATTTGCTAGACTCATGAACAGTAGGAGCAGGACTATAGACTGACTTGTCCAGTAACTGTCATATCCTCCTTTATGGCCAGACACAACATTCTATTCAGACACATTTGGTGCATATTTCCTTCAACTCCCAGCCATTATTATCAGAAGTTACCTGGGTCTTTTTTCCCACAACATTACAGCAACATTGTTTTTCAGTGTTGAGATAGGCACAATTAGTTTCAATTCTCATTCGCATATAAGCTCCATCAAAATTCCGTCTTTTTACAATCATTTCTCTTGCTCCCTTTGTGTACACCAGTGTATCTTCCAATTCTATCAATATCACCCTACAATGCATTGTAGAGGAGAGTCTGTGTTAAGCTTAAAAGTTTGCAAACTTGCAAGGCCAGATTGAGATCGTTTAGCACAGCCTTAAGCTCTTCAACATTAATACGATTGTACTCATCTGCTTGTCGAACCCAGGAGGCATCTTCGACTGCTGAGTTGCTTTGTCCAAGGGTAACCACTATAGAAAGCTAGAAGTGTCACACCAAAGAATGCCTGATATTTGTTTGGGCACATGCTAGTGACCTCTCTCAGGGTCATCTCTTTTCACTCTTTCAAGTACATTTTTGATCTTAGAAACTGTTCTTTTCATACTTGATCTTCCCATCTAAACCAATCAGACGTTTGTTTCTTATAGCTACATGCAACATGTGGCTATTCGGCAATAGGGTAATACCCAACTAATTTTCCACATACAGAAAACAATTCTATAGATTTCAAAGATTCTGACATTTCTGGTGTTTCGTTCCCCTTGTGAAACATCAATGCATCACCAAAGCATTTCAGTCTAAGACCAAGTGCTCCCCCCTCCCAGGGATTTTGGTGCCTTAGTAATAAAGCTAAATTCATTCAGATGTCCCATCAACTCAGCAGCAGACACCTTGCTATCATCTCCAAGAATGTCTTCTATGGCAAAACTAAATTTTTATCATCTTCGTTTCGCATCACAGCTTTCTGTGATATCAAATTATGCTACTCTTCACCTCTAATGGCTTGCTATTTTTCTAGCAAAATATATTCAAGTAATATCTCAGTTACAACTGCCTGTACTCTCAAGTTCTGCCCATTAATCTTCAAACCCAATATAGTGTGTACCTCTACATCTGACTTCCCAAACATCAAAGGGAGATATGCATTCCTCATCTCTACAAATATCTATTAACCGAGCACTAATTATTGTAGTCTTACAACCTGTATCGATGAGTCTGTGCACCAGCTGTCCTTGGATCTTAAACCTAATAACAGGCCAGAGAGCCTACAATAATTTACACTATTAATTTTTTTTTTTTAAAAAGATAACTGCTGGCGCAACAGTCCCACCTTCCTCGTTTCCCTGGTCATATTGGGAGGCTGTTTGTTACAATTTTTCATCTATAGCAAGTAATGCATTTTGTTTTTCAAAATCAAACCATTGTGAGATCCTTTACATAGTAACATTTACTCTTAAGCACCTTTCTTTCTCCATCTTTAGACAGAGCAGGCTCATTTCGACTAGGTTATCCCCCTTTCTTTCATGTTTCTACAGCTGCCAGGCCAGATGACAGTGTAGTCGTCAATATCCATACTTTAGCTATCACGTCACTCATAACCACAAAATTTTCCGTTCATTCATAAAAGTCAAGTTGTAAGCTTTCACCATTACATCTCCAGTAAAGCAACTTAACCAGCCAACCGTTTGAGTTCATTAATATAAACATCCACCTGTTCACCAGATTATTTAACATTAGCCAATTTCCCAAAAGTTGTAAAAGCTTCTTCTGTAAATGCCACGTTTAGCTTATCGTCTGTTGCTTCAGCATAGGACTGAACATATTTATCCACTTCTAATTATTATGCAAAAACATCACCCTCCAAGTATAATGTAACAAAACTTGTCAAATCTGATTTTTCTTTTTTTCAATTTAGCTAGAAGCTGAACTTCTATCATCCAACCAACCACATTGCGCTCACCCGTACACTCCGACGTTCGACATCGTCATGAAGCCCTGATAGCTTGCAGAAAACAACTTTGCTTACCATTTGGGTGAAACAAATATCTTTTTACTTGTGGAGAAATCAAGTTTCCAATGGAATTTACCCAGTTTCAACTTCTGTACACAACTTAATTCGATAAACACAACGATTGAGAAATCACATCTACACAATCACTAATCACGACTTCTCTTTAACCACCTGGAACGACAACTGACTCTCACACTATCATCACCCTCTATCAAAAACACGGTCAGCAGATTTCCACTATAACTATACACCACAACGAGAAAAAACAGCTAAAGTTAAAACAGACCACCACAATTACACTAGTCAACAACAAACCATAGCTTAGAGATATCTTCTTGACCCATTTTGAAGATGAATATCATTTTCATTTCTTTCCAGTTAAGAATTTCATTAGATTCAAGCGGCTTTTCAAAGATAATGCCGAATGGCACAGGTAATATGAAGCACATTTCTTTAGTGCATAAGAGAATATATTACCAGCCCAAATAACTTTTGAGCAATCTAAATTTATCAATGCATCTTATTGTTCTGGAGGTAAAAAGGCAATGTTTTTTGACAGAGCTATGAAGAAGTTTGATATTTTTCTTAGCTCTCCTCGTAAAATATATATCATAAACTTTCTCTTCTTTTACTTAGATACTTTTTCTGCTAACAAACAATCTTTTAACCATAAAATTATGAAAACAGATAGAAAGGTATTCAACCACTTTGTCACCATAACTCTGACATAAACTGAGTTGATAAAAGCTTGTATAGTCATTTGTATAAAAGCTTGTAAATAAAGAACACACTGCTTTTCACTAAGGCAAATGTAAATAGCGACATTTTTTCTGTGAAGTTCTTCATATCTTGCTACCATAGAGGCTCTTATTTACATTCTTGAATTCCTTCGAAACAATAGAAATAGAGAGAGAGAGAGAGAGAGAGAGAGAGAGAGAGAGAGAGAGAGAGAGAGAGAGAGAGAGAGAGAGAGAGAGAGAGAGAGAGAGAGAGAGAGAGAGAGAGAGAGAGAGAGAGAGAGAGAGAGAGAGATGTAGTCATATGAGTTCGGGCGTGAAGAGCTTATAAAAGAAATAATTCCACTCTCTACTTCAATATCTCCTTGACACGTGTGAGGAAGTGGTAGAAGAGTAATAATTAAAGGGAAAAATCAAATTCTGTAATAATGACACTATATAACAGAACACTCATACCCCTCCATACATCTAAGGGAAAAAAATTATTGCAATTACCATTCTTACTGTATATGGTTTTCTTACCAGAGCTCGCTCGCAATATTTGTATTGTTCTTACGAAAACTCAGGCCAATCACATGCAAGCACTTTCCCGTCGTTCTTATCTCATCCTGTTACAGTTGCATCCGTAGTTTAAGTGTGTGTGTGTATATATATATATATATATATATATATATATATATATATATATATATATATATATATATATATATATATATATATATATATATATATATATATATATATATATATATATATATATATATATATATATATATATATATATATATATATATATATATATATATATATATATATATATATATATATATATATATATATATATATATATATATATATATATATATATATATATATATATATATATATATATATATATATATATATATATATGTGTGTGTGTGTGTGTGTGTGTGTGTGTGTGTGATTACCTAATTGTGATTACCTAATTGTGTTTACGGGAAAGATCCCAAAGCTCGTATCTTCCCGTCTCCTGATCGGTTCCATTTTATACTTAATGATACTTATCATACCTGTCCTTAAAACTATGGATTGAGATAGCATTAACTACCTCCTCGCTTAGCGAATTCCAATTATCAACTACTCTTACACTGAAAAAGTATTTTCTTACATCCTGCAAAGAAGTTTTCTTACGAAGCTTCAAACTATGACCTCTAGTTCTAGAGCCAGCCATATCAAAATATCGATCCCTATCCACTCTATCATAACCATGAAGGAATTTAAAGACTGTCACCATATCCCCCCTCACTCTTCTAGCTTCGAGTGATGGTAAGTCTAATTCCCTCAGCCTCTCATCATAACTGAGATTGCGTATTTCTGGCACCAGTTTCGTGGCATTTCTTTGAACTTTTTCAAGCTTAGCTATGTGCTTTTTCAAGTGCGGATTCCAAAAGGGGGCTGCATATTCGAGTTTTGGCCTCACATAGGTTACATAAATGTTTCTGACATTTCCTTGTCCATGTGCCTGAAGGCTACCCTTACATTTGATAAGAATGCATATGCTGCCCTTACTATGCCATTTATATGTATTTCTGGAAACAAATCTGCCAGTATGTTTACTCCTAGATCTCTCTCATTTTCTGTCTCTTGAAGTTGTACTCCAGCCACCGAGTAGTCAAGCTTGGGCCTTCTTGCACTTGTACCCATTCTCATTACCTTACATTTTGAAGTACTGAATTTCATTAGCCACTTCTCTGATCACTCATGCAGATTATTTAGATCCTCTTGAAGTTCTCTACCATTGTTCTCGTTTTTTACTTTCTTCACAATCTTTGCATCATCTGCAAACATATTCATGAATGAATTTACAGACTCTGGTAGGTCATTTACATATACAAGGAACAAAAGTGGCCCTAAAACTGAACCCTGTGGAACTCTACTACTAACTCTTCTCCATTCAGACACTGAGTGTCTTACTCTAACCCTCTGTTCCCTTCCTTCTAAGTAAGTTTTTATCCATTCCAAAACATTTCCACCTATTCTAGCCATTGATTGCAGCTTCCTAATAAGTCTCCCATGTGGAACAGTGTCAAACGCTTTCTGGAAGTCTAGGAATATGCAATCTGCCCAGCCCTCTCTTTCCTGTAAGATTTGGCTTACCTCATCATAAAATTCTAATAAGTTTGTTACTGTTGATCTACCTTCTCTGAAGCCATGTTGCCTCACTGACAAAAAGTTGAAGGATTCCAAGTGAAGAGAGATATGTTTCCTTAGTAGTTTCTCCATGACTTTGCAAACTATACTGGTCAATGAAACTGGTCTATAGTTCAGAGCCGTATCCCTCCTTCCCTTTTTGAAGATAGGTATCACATTTGCTTGTTTCCAACATCTTGGAATCTCCCCTGACTCCAGTGACTTTTTAAATATGATACTTAGTGCCACTGATATTGAGTTTGCGCATTTTTTAAGCACATGAGGGGATATGTCATCATGACCTGTAGCTTTATGAACATCTAAATCCATCAGCGCTTTGCATACCTCTGTGGCTGTAAGGTTGATGTTCTCTAATGCCGGCCCTTGAGCTTCTATCACTGCAATCTGAGGGGGTGGGGTATTTTCTACTGTAAATACTGACTGAAACCCTTGTTCAATTCTTTGCAGATCTCTTCATCCGTCTCAGTGATGCTTCCATCCGCTCTCTTTAGCCTTAAAACCTGTTCTTTTACCTTCAGTTTTCCTCTGATAAAGCTGTGGAAAAGCTTGGGATTTTCTTTAGCCTTCCTGGTGATGTCCCTCTCATAATCTCTCTCTGCCTCTCTCCTTTTATTTAGGTAGTCATTTCTTGCTCTTTTGTAGGTTTGCCAGGCATTTATGATTTTTCTCCTCCTATACCTTTTTCAGCAATTGTCTCTCCACTCCTTAGCTCTTTTACACCCATTATCGAACCATTTCTCTCTGGCATGAATTACACCTACTTTGGTGACAGGTATGCAGCAATCTACTATCTTCCCATATTTCTCACAAAAGATGTCATACATTTCTTGTACAGATTTTTTGTAAAATAAGGTTCTCCAGTCAAGAACTGCAAAAAGTTCATTAATTTTGATGTAATCTCCTTTCGGATAGTTCCTCCTCATGTCCTCAGTGCCTCTACTCTCAGGAAGAATATCTTCAATGATATACTCCATCAACAACACACAGTGGTCACTCTTTCCAATTGGTGGTACATACTCAATTTTTTCAATATCCAACATATTATTTGTGAACACTAGATCAAGTAGTGATGGCTCATCCCCACCCCTGGCCCTTGTTGGTTCCATTACATGTTGGTGTAGGAAATTCCCTTGTACGCAATCTAGGAATCTTGCCCCAAATGAGTCCTCACCACTGTGTGGGTCAAGATTTATCCAATCTATCTCTTTATGATTAAAATCTCCCATAATCAAAATCCTACATTTTTTTCCCGTGCCATGTTAACAACTGAGTTTATGACTTCAATAGTACCTATATAACTTTCCTCATAAACTTCAAGCCTATTTTGGTTCCTTGGTGGGTTGTATACAACAGTTATTATAATGCTCTCTGACCCAGTATTTATGAGAGCAACAAGAAATTCCTTGAACTCACTTTCTATAGCCAAGTTTATTTCTTCAACTTGAATCCTTTCACTTATGAGCAGTGCTATCCCTCCACCAGTCCTCTCAGATCTTTCAACCCTTAGTATTCTGAAGCCCTTAGGAAAAACTGTGACACTGTTTATGTCCTCACTCAACTTAGTCTCTGTAATTGCAACTATATCTACCTTATTGTTGTGAATCCTATCTTTTAATTCTACTGCCTTACCAGCTAATCCATCAGCATTTGTGTATAACAATCTTAATGAGGCCCCATCCCCTAATCTTCTGTCATTATCTTCTTTATCTCCCCTTTGTCTGGAAGAACTCTGTAATGAAAATTTTTCTTCTTTTCTTCATTTCTTTCATCATTTAACCTTCTTGCCTCTTGCAACAAGATTTTGATCTTTCCCATCTCTTCCTGTGTTCTGTATCGTCTAATGTGTGTGTGTGTGTGTGTGTGTGTGTGTGTGTGTGTGTGTGTGTGTGTGTGATTACCTAATTGTGATTACCTAATTGTGTTTACGGGAAAGAGCCCAAAGCTTGTATCTTCCCGTCTCCTGATCGGTTCCATTTTAGACTTAGTGATACTTATCGTACCTGTCCTTAAAGCTATGGATTGAGATAGCATTAACTACCTCCTCGCTTAGCGAATTCCAATTATCAACTACTCTTACACTGAAAAAGTATTTCCTTACATCCTGCAAAGAAGCTTTCTTACGAAGCTTCAAACTATGACCTCTAGTTCTAGAGCCAGCCATATCGAAATATCGATCCCTATCCACTCTATCATGACCATGACGGAATTTAAAGACTGTCACCATATCCCCCCTTACTCTTCTAGCTTCGAGTGATGGTAAGTCTAATTCCCTCAGCCTCTCATCATAACCGAGATTGCGTATTTCTAGCACCAGTTTCGTGGCATGTCTTTGAACTTTTTCAAGCTTAGCTATGTGCTTTTTCAAGTGCGGATTCCAAAAGGGGGCTGCATATTCGAGTTTTGGTCTCACATAGGTTACATAAATATTTCTGAACATTTCCTTGTCCATGTGCCTGAAGGCTACCCTTACATTTGATAAGAATACATATGCTGCCCTTACTACGCCATTTATATGTATTTCTGGAGACAAATCTGCCAGTATGTTTACTCCTAGATGTCTCTCATTTTCTGTCTCTTGAAGTTGTACTCCAGCCACCGAGTAGTCAAGCTTGGGCCTTCTTGCACTTGTACCCATTCTCATTACCTTACATTTTGAAGTATTGAATTTCATTAGCCACTTTTCTGACCACTCATGCAGATTATTTAGATCCTCCTGAAGTTCTCTACCATGGTTCTCGTTTTTTACTTTCTTCACAATCTTTGCATCATCTGCAAACATATTCATGAATGAATTTACAGACTCTGGTAGGTCATTTACATATACAAGGAACAAAAGTGGCCCTAAAACTGAACCCTGTGGAACTCCACTACTAAGTCTTCTCCATTCAGACACTGAGTGTCTTACTCTAACCCTCTGTTCCCTTCCTTCTAAGTAAGTTTTTATCCATTCCAAAACATTTCCACCTATTCTAGCCATTGATTGCAGCTTCCTAATAAGTCTCCCATGTGGAACAGTGTCAAACGCTTTCTGGAAGTCTAGGAATATGCAATCTGCCCAGCCCTCTCTTTCCTGTAAGATTTGGCTTACCTCATCATAAAATTCTAATAAGTTTGTTACTGTTGATCTACCTTCTCTGAAGCCATGTTGCCTCACTGACAAAAAGTTGAAGGATTCCAAGTGAAGAGAGATATGTTTCCTTAGTAGTTTCTCCATAACTTTGCAAACTATGCTGGTCAAGGAAACTGGTCTATAGTTCAGAGCCGTATCCCTCCTTCCCTTTTTGAAGATAGGTATCACATTTGCTTGTTTCCAGCATCTTGGAATCTCCCCCGACTCCAGTGACTCCTTAAATATGATACCTAGTGCCACTGATATTGTGTTTGCGCATTTTTTAAGCACATGAGGGGATATGTCATCAGGACCTGTAGTTTTATGAACATCTAAATCCATCAGCGCTTTGCATACCTCTGTGGCTGTAAGGTTGATGTTCTCTAATACCGGCCCTTGAGCTTCTATCACTGCAATCTGAGGGGGTGGGGTATTTTCTACTGTAAATACTGACTGAAACTCCTGGTTCAATTCTTTGCAGATCTCTTCATCCGTCTCAGTGATGCTTCCATCCGCTCTCTTTAGCCTTAAAACCTGTTCTTTTACCTTCAGTTTTCCTCTGATAAAGCTGTGGAAAAGCTTGGGATTTTCTTTAGCCTTCCTGGTGATGTCCCTCTCATAATCTCTCTCTGCCTCTCTCCTTTTACTTAGGTAGTCATTTCTTGCTCTTTTGTAGGTTTGCCAGGCATTTATGTTTTTTCTCCTCCTATACCTTTTCCAGCATTTGTCTCTCCACTCCTTAGCTCTTTTACACCCATTATCGAACCATTTCTCTCTGGCATGAATTACACCTACTTTGGTGACAGGTATGTGTGTGCGTGTGTGTGTGTGTCTGTGTGTGTGTGTATGTGTGTGTGTGTATATGATCTGCAAGAGTTTGTGAATATTATTCATTATGTTTGCAGGCTTTGCAGATAATGTGAAGAGCGTAAGTGAGGTAGAGGGCTTCAGGAAGATTTAATAATGTATGCATGAGAAATCAGACAAGTGTCTTATAAAATTTCATTCTTCAAAATGTAAGCAAATTAAAAATGTAGGGAAACAAGAAAGCACAAGTATTTGTAAACAAAAAAGAGCAAGTGGAAATCGATTGCAAGATTTGTCTCCGGAAATTCACATAAATGCTATACCAGCGGCACCATTTTCATTCTTAGGAAACATTAAGGTGGCCTTCAGGTATCTGAACAAGAATACAGGCTGAAACATTTACATGACATATGTCAGGCATATGCTTAATTATGCAACACCCTTCTGCAAACCGCACTTAAAAACAAGAAAAAAATATTGGGAGAAATGTCATGGGCATACTGCGAAGCTGAAGATATTGATACATAATATTAGTTTAGGAAAGGATAAAGGAGCTCATTTGCCATTATATGAAGCAATTTGGAAGAGAAGGGTATGAAAACATTTTTGAAATTCCTTCTTTGTTATGACAGAGGTGACAAAGAGTAATATCTTGGTATGGGTGGCTTTAGATAAAGAGGTTCTCTTTCACCAGAAATGTCATCAACAATGAAGAACCTTTTGCCTTGTGTAATATTTACAAAAATACACACACAAACACAAACACACTGACATACATACATATATATATATATATATATATATATATATATATATATATATATATATATATATATATATATATATATATATATATATATATATATATATATATATATATATATATATATATATATATATATATATATATATATATATATAAATATATATATATATATATATATATATATATATATATATATATATATATATATATATATATATATATTTATATATATATATATTTTTACGCGTGACTGACTGGATTATGATTATAGTCAGTATCATATATATATATATATATATATATATATATATATATATATATATATATATATATATATATATATATATATATATATATATATATATATATATATATATATATATATATATATATATATATATATATATATATATATATATATATATATATATATATATATATATATATATATATATATATATATATATATATATATATATATATATATATATATATATATATATATATATATATATATATATATATATATATATATATATATATATATATATATATATATATATATATATATATATATATATATATATATATATATATATATATATATATATATATATATATATATATATATATATATATATATATATATATATATATATATATATATATATATATATATATATATATATATATATATATATATATATATATATATATATATATATATATATATATATATATATATATATATATATATATATATATATATATATATATATATATATATATATATATATATATATATATATATATATATATATATATATATATATATATATATATATATATATATATATATATATATATATATATATATATATATATATATATATATATATATATATATATATATATATATATATATATATATATATATATATATATATATATATATATATATATATATATATATATATATATATATATATATATATATATATATATATATATATATATATATATATATATATATATATATATATATATATATATATATATATATATATATATATATATATATATATATATATATATATATATATATATATATTTATATATATATATATATATATATATATATATATATATATATATATATATATATATATATATATATATATATATATATATAAATATATATATATATATATATATATATATATATATATATATATATATATATATATATATATATATATATATATATATATATATATATATATATATATATATATATATATATATATATATATATATATATATATATATATATATATATATATATATATATATAATATATATATATATATATATATATATATATATATATATATATATATATATATATATATATATATATATATATATATATATATATATATATATATATATATATATATATATATATAATATATATATATATATATATATATATATATATATATATATATATATATATATATATATATATATATATATATATATATATATATATATATATATATATATATATATATATATATATATATATATATATATATAATATATATATATATATATATATATATAT
>JAXCGZ010005007.1:0-17500 GCA_037179515.1 Halocaridina rubra | reverse complement strand
TGCTTAGTACTTTAGTACATTGTTTTCCATCAGATACACTACATTAGATAGCTTGATGTTCTTTGCCAGGTTCCTAAAACCTATTGAGAATTTACTTTTGTGTCCCAATTAGTGATAATTTCGGCATCATTGCATATGTTCAAATCTGCAGCGACTCTCCTAGTGGTTCAGTTCACCACAGTTGTAACAGGCTCATCGAATGTTTTTCAGAGCTGTTATGGGTGCACCATAGCTATAGTGAGACTGATTGACAGATGGTCACATTTACTTGGCAGACCAATTTTAATAATGGATGTTGTTTCTTCTTTGCGAGCTCCAATCTCGATTTGATCTGCTTCTATAAGTATCAAAGTCCCTTTGAGTTTTGTCCCAACCACACACTTCCATATCATTATTCAGACTGAGAGAATGCTTTTATGAGTAACTTTCCTGCATTTCATTTCTTCATGCTTTTCAGTTTTCGACAGGATGTTCTTCTTATAAAGGTTTTTCATTAAGTACTGAGTACTAAATATTTAAAAAAAAATCCTAATACTTCTAAGAGTCTAACAGCACCAGTTCTTGAAAGCTGAAGAGGAGAGCCTTCATTGTACTCAAAGCAATTTATATATATCTCCCCTGTTCCTAGCTTAAAATAGAGTTCATTGCTAAGAATGGATACACCATATCTTGAGCACCAATCAACTAGATTTGCATTGATATCTGAAAGTTCTTCATTCATTTCATCACCAAGAGCAGTAGGAGCAAGTTTACACACACCGATTTTGACATTTTCATTTTTAGAATTAAATGAAGAAACCAGCATTCATAATTTATCAAAAGTTTTATTTACACTGCTATCCTTCTGACATAGATCTTGCTGTCTTAGCAAATTAAGCACTCATGTAGTTCATATGATAGCTTTTCTGTCACACAAGATGTCAAGAGATCAAAATTAGCCTCTGGAGTAGAGCTTATTATTCTATATGGTTCTGATGGTTCCATGACAAAGCCACATTCTTTGGCTCTCATATTTCTGCAAACTCTTCCATAAACTATTCCAGCACACCTGTTCCTCAATATTTACCCCTCTTTAACCCTATACCCTCCCTTATCCTTTTTTCACGCAAATATCATAAGGTTATTCGCTTAATAAAAATGAACATGCCTTCTGGTCCCGATGGTACCCCAGCAAGGTTCCCTAAGGAGTTTACAGATGATCTGGCTCACGTTCTTTGCTGTCTTTTTCGCCTCATTCTCTCAACCAGTATCTATCCTTCATCTTGGAATCATGCTCTACTTCAACATGTTCCTAAGAAGGGTGACCGCTCTATTCCTTCAAACTACCGACCTATTGCCCTAACCTCTTCTATGGTTAAAATTATAGAAACTTTGCTCGATGTTCACTTCTTGAAATGTCTTGAATTTAACCCACTTATCTCCGATCACCAGTATGGCTTCCACAAGAAAAGATCCACTGGTGACCTCCTATCCTATCTTACTCATGTATGGTCATCTTCTCTCAGGAACTATGGGGAATCCTTTGTCGTCGCCCTCGATATCTCTAAGGCTTTTGACAGAGTCTGGCACAAGGCTCTGTTGGCCAAACTCCCTGCCTATGGCTTTACCCCTTCTCTTTGTTCTCTGATTTTTAGTTTTCTTTCTGACCGTTTTAGATCTGTAGTTGTTGACGGTGCAACATCTAGCCCATTCCCTGTTACCAGTGGTGTTCCACAAGGCTCTGTTCTTTCACCTACTCTTTTCTGCATGCCTCTACCAAAGATTCTACCCTTCACTCACCGTTTGCCTTTTCTACACAACCTTAATCAGCTACTCCTAATCAGTCTCGTATCACTCTTTCTTCTACTCTCAACTTTGCTTTACAGAGGGCATCTGAGTGAGGCACCAGAAATTTAGTTAAATGTAATGCCTCCAAGACACAGTTTCTGAATATCTCATTATCTTCTTCTCCTCTTGATAGCCCTATTGTCTTCGAAACTAGCGAAATATATCCCCTTAAATCTATCAACATATTAGGAATCCGCATAGCCTATAACTTGTCTTGGAGGAATCACACACTCCAAATTTCTAAAATTACATTCAAAAAATTGGCATTACTTTTCCTTTTTATAGTTACTTAAAGCACATAAAGGTTTTATCTAACCCTGGTCAGAATAATGCTCACACATCTGGGGTGCTTCTTCTTATACTTACCTCCTTGATAGGGTTGACTCTAAGGCAGTCAGACTCATTAATGATCCTTCTCTTACTATTAAACTGGATTCTCTTTCTCTTCTCCATAAAGTATCATCCCTTTCTCTTTTCTATCGCTACTGCTTTCATAATTGCTGTGATGAGTTGGCGAGTTGCATCCCTCCCCCACTGCCGAGGCAGCGTAACACTTGCTAAGTGGCCTCGTCTCACAAGTACAATGTGGAGATTTGTAGCTCGCGGATTGGTCGGTGCAGTGACTGCTTCCTCCCATCTACCTCCTGACCCTGGAACTCTCTTCCTCCTTTTGTCTATCCAAATTTGTATAACCTATCTTCCTTCAAAAAGCTGATCTATCGTCATCTCAACGCCTAATCCTCCATATCTCTAGGTATTCAGTACTTTGACTTATTTTCAGTCTGTCCTTTTCCTTTGTGTATCATTACCTCATCTCTACCTTGTCCATAACCTTTTCCTTTTCCTTCGTCTTAATGATATCTCGTGCCCGGGCCTTTATTGATGAGGGAAGTTTTTTGCCTGTCCATATGTCACTCATAAAAAAAAAATTACCTCCCATATCGCTTTCCTTAATTTTTTGTATATTTGAATCCCCAAATCAGCAATATTTTGTTGTTTGGACTTTTAGGCTCTCACTCAGTGATTTGATTTGGTACTTCTATTTAGCAAAGAGTAGCTGATAAAAAGTGAATGTGTTCTTCAGCTATTTTCAGGTTTGTCCTCAGGGATTCTATTTCTTTAATCTTTAACAGTAATTGTGAGTTTAAAGACACAGATTTAGAGTTTGTTTCCCTCACAAAAGCCTTAAATCGACGAGAAAGTGTTATTTCATCTCTCATTTAATCTAAGTCATTGGGCTCTTGGATGGATTACACCTCGTAACATTTTCCAGAATCAGATTATGACTTCAGGTTTGGTGACCCAGATCACCGTTAGTCCCTTTGTATGCAGTATTTCTTTAGTTGACTTTTAGTGAATTTGCTCAAATATTCTTTGGATTATCCAAAATAAGGTCGTCACCGAGCTGGTCATTTAACCGAGTTGTAACTTCGTTGTTGTTCTCCATGATTAGTCACTTGAGATGAAACGTCACTTAAATGTCACCAGAGCACTACTGCGCATGCGGCGAAGGCGAGTTTAAAATAAAAGCGTCTTCACATAAAAGATAATGTTGCTATAGTTGAAATTATGATGTTGTACACTCATACTCCAATGCAGAACACATTATTTCTTAATTCTTAATGTTTAACAGTGGTACTGCAATTCAAAACATTGAAATAATGCGATTAAAGAAGAGCGTAACACACGCACTATCGTTTACATCTGTAAGAGTGCCCATCTTTCTTATTCTTCATAGTATTCCTTCTTGTCTTCTACACTTACAGCACGCCATATTTTGAAATTCTTATTTGTTATTTACAGCAGTCTAAAATAGATACAAAATAAGTTTTTGTGATTGCAAGATGACTTTCAGTGTCCATGCTTTTGGTTTTATTTTAAATGATTTATTTCTTGCCAGTTAAGCTTCCTAATCAGACAGATAACTGTGGTTTTACTTTTCCAAGACAATACATTACTTCAGTTTGTATACACTGAACTTTGAAGCGAGTGGAAGAATATCAAGACAAAAATAATGGAATAATTTTGCTATTTTTTAGGCCAAGCCTATTTCCCGTAAACACTAAAAGCCTTCTGCTGAAATGGGACTCGTAAATGGAATAGTATTGTACGAGTCGATATTACTTCGAATATATTCGAGGAAAGAAATAACAAAAACTGACAGCTGAGATATTGGAATGTTAAAAGTGATTCAGGAATATGGTTTTGACAGTTCATTTAACGTTCTTTGACACTGATACCCCCTAACTTTGTGGGTAATTGGTTGCCTATTACATTTTCGTATTTTGAATCATCATATTATTTGTTTATCTTTCCATAATATCTTATTCAATGGGTTGTCTAATGATTGTAGTTGTCTAAATTGTTTGCACGTGTCTTTCTTAATCTCTCTTTATTTTATTTTGCTTTAGAAGTTAAGTTATAATATAACTCGCGATAGACCTGTTTAACAGAGTAGTCGCCGTGGCTCAAACGGTAGCGTCCGTGACTCTGAGGCGTCAGGTCCAGGATTCGCGCCCCGTCGCGGTCTGAGGTTAGCAAGGACATGCACTCAGGGTAACGATTGCATCTGCCAAAACAAATCCTTCGCAAGAAGGCAACCGTCCTAGCTCTTGGTTGAAAAGGGAATCCGTGACGTAAAACAGGAACACTTGTTTAACAGACTTCCCAATATTTTTTTTCCATATTACTGCTTATCATTTGTGTATATTATTTATTTGATGAAGACAGTAGTTTAGCGTCTCTCACAGGCTCATCAACTTGGAATTTCCCTCATTTTTTCTCTCTCTATTGACATAATTGTAATAACCTAATTGTCCTTACGGGCAATAGCCACTTGGTCGTAACTCTCTGTCTCCTGGTTGGTTCCATTTTTGTACTCAATGACACTTATCATACTTGTCCTTAAAACTATGGATTGAGTTAGCATTAACTCCCTCCTTGCTTAGCGAATTCAATTTATCAACTGCTCTTACACTAAAAAAAAAAAAAAAATTCTTCCCTGCATCCTGCAAAGAAGTTTTCTTACGAAGCTTCAAACTATGATTTCTACTGCTAGTGCCAGCCATATAAAAATATCGATCCCTATCCACTCTGTCATAACCATGAAGGAATATAAAAACTGTCACCATATCCGACTCATTCTTCTAGCTTCGAGTGATGGTAAGTCTAATTCCACTATTCATAACTAAGACTGCGTATTTCTGGCACCAGCTTCGTGGCAAATCTTTGAACTTTTTCCAGCTTAATTACATGTTTTTCATGTGTGGATTCCAAATGGGAGTTGCCCATTCAATTTTCCTCTCATATAAGTTACATAAATATTTCTGAACATTTCCTTATCCATGTGTATGAAAGCTACCGTTACATTTGCTAAGAAAGCATATGCTGCCCTTACTATGCCATATATATATATATATATATATATATATATATATATATATATATATATATATATATATATATATATATATATATATATATATATATATATATATATATATATATATATATATATATATATATATATATATATATATATATATATATATATATATATATATATATATATATATATATATATATATATATATATATATATATATATATATATATATATATATATATATATATATATATATATATATATATATATATAAATATAAATAAATATATATATATATATATATATATATATATATATATATATATATATATATATATATATATATATATATATATATATTTATATATATATATATATATATATATATATATATATATATATAGATAAATATATATATATATATATATATATATATATATATATATATATATATATATATATATATATATATATATATATATATATATATATATATATATATATATATATATATATATATATATATATATATATATATATATATATATATATATATATATATATATATATATATATATATATATATATATATATATATATATATATATATATATATACATATATATATATATATATATATATATATATATATATATATATATATATATATATATATATATATATATATATATATATATATATCCGTAAACAAATCTGCCAGTATTTTAATCCCTGGAACTCTCTTATTTTCCGTCTCTTGAAGTTTTGCTTCTGCTGTTGAGTATCCTATCTTCGGCCTTCTCGCACTTTTACTCATTCTCATTACCTTACATTTAGAACAACTGAATTTCATTAGCCAATTTTCTGATCACATATGTAGATTATTTAGGTCTTCCTTAAGTTCTATACCATTGTTCTCGTCTTTTACTTTCTCCACAATATTTGCATTATATGCAAGCATAGTTAAGAATTCATTTACGCACTCTGGTGGGTCATTTACGTATACAAGTAACAAAAGTGGACCTAAAATTGAACCCTATGGAACCCCACTACTCACCCTTTTCTATTCAGACACTGTCTTCTGTTCCCTTTCTTTTAAGTAAGTCGTCATTACTCTCAGCTGCTTAGGGGTTTCCAGTATGGGACCTAGTCAAATGCCTTCTGGAAATTAAGGAATATACATTCCGCTCAGCCCTTTCTTTGTCGCAAATAAGTTTGTTCCTATTGATCTAAGTTCTCTTAGGCCATGTTATCGTACTGACAAAAGTTGAAGAATTTCAAGTGAAGAGAGATGTGTTTTCTTAGTAGTTTCTCCATAACTTGCAAACTATGTTGGTTAAGAAAAAGGCCTACTGTGTAGCGTTGCATCTCTCCTTCCCTTTTTGGAGATAGGTACCACGTTTGCTGTTTCCAGCATTTAGGAATCTCCCCAGATTCCAGTGACTCTTTCAAATATGATGCAGTGCCACCGATATTGATTTAGCGCATTTCTTAAGTACAGAAGTGGATATATCATCAGGACTTATATCTTTGTGGGCATCAAACTTCATCAGTGCTTTGCATACCTCTGTGGCTGAAAAGATGATGTTCTCTAATGCTAGCCCATGAGCTCCTATCTCTGCAATCTGAGGGGATGGAGTATTTCCAGCCGTAAATACTGACTATAACTCCTTGTTCAATTCTTCGTAGATCTCTTCATCCGTCTCAGTGATGCTTCCATATGCTCTCTTTAATTTTAAATCCTGTAATTTTGCCTTCAGTTTTCCTCTTATAAATATGTGGAAAAGTTTGGGATTTTTTTTTAGCCTTCTTGGTGATATCCCTTTCAAAATCTCTCTCTGTCTCTCTTCTTTTACTTAGGTTATCATTTCTTGTTCTTTATAAGTCTGCCAGGCATTTAACTTTTTCTCCTTCTATGCCTTTCAAGCATTTGTCTCTCCACTCCTTAGCTCTCTTGCACTCATTATTAAACTATTTCTTTCTGGCATGACTAGCTCCTATTTTTGTGGAAGATATGCAACAATTTGCTATCTCCCCATATTCCTCACAAATTATGTTTTAATTATCTTGTACAGATTTGTTGTTAGATAAGGTTCTCCAGCAAATAACTGTAAAAATCTTATGTATTTTGATGTATTCTCCTTTCAGATCGTTCCACCTCATGTCCTAATCAGCGCCTCCATTATCTGGCAGAACATCTTCCATGATATCTCCATCAACAAAACACACAGAGGTCATATTTTCCAGTTAGTGGTTCATTCTTAATTTTTTCAATATCCACCACATTATATGTGAATACTAGATCAAACAACAATGGCTCTTCCCCACCCCTGGCTTTCGTTGGTCCCAGTACATGTTGGTGTAGGAATTTCCTTTGTACACAAGCTAGGAATCTTGCCGCGAGTTAGTCCTCCCCACTGTGTTGGTCAAGATTTATCCAATCTATCTCTCTAATTAAAATCTCCCATAATCAAAATCCTGCACTTTCTCTCCAGGCAATGTTAACATCTGAGTTTATGACTTCGACAGTACCTACCTGTATGACTTTGCTCATAAACTTCTAGCCTATGTTGATTCCTTGGTGGGTTATAAACAACAGTTATTATAATGCTCTCTGACCCAGTATTTATGCTAGCAACAAGAAATTCCTTGAGCCCACTTTCTATGGCAGAGTTTATTTCTTCAACCTGAAATCTTTTACTTATGAGCAATGTTATTCCTTCACAAGTCCTATCAGACATTCATCCCTTAATATTCTGAAGCCCTTAGGCAAAACTCTGACACTGTTTATGTCCTCACTTAACTTAGTCTCTGTAACCGCTGCTATGTCTGCCTCAATGTTGTGAATCCTATCTTTTAATGCTACTGCCTTACCTGCTACCCCATCAGCATTAGTGTACATCAATCTTTATGAGGCTGCATCCCTTGATCTTCTAGCATTATTATCTGGCTGAAATTGCTCTGAAACAAATAATTTCCTTATCTACTTTTTCCCCTAATTTAGCCCTCTAGCTTCTTGCAACAAGCTATATATATATATATATATATATATATATATATATATATATATATATATATATATATATATATATATATATATATATATATATATATATATATATATATATATATGTGATTACCTAATTGTGATTACCTAATTGTGTTTACGGGAAAGAGCCCAAAGCTCGTATCTTCCCGTCTCCTCATCGGTTCCATTTTAGACTTAGTGATACTTATCATACCTGTCCTTAAAACTATGGATTGAGATAGCATTAACTACCTCCTCGCTTAGCCAATTCCAATTATCAACTACTCTTACACTGAAAAAGTATTTCCTTACTTCCTGCAAAGAAGTTTTCTTACGAAGCTTCAAACTATGACCTCTAGTTCTAGAGCCAGCCATATCAAAATATCGATCCCTATCCACTCTATCATAACCATGAAGGAATTTAAAGACTGTCACCATATCCCCCTCACTCTTCTAGCTTTGAGTGATGGTAAGTCTAATTCCCTCAGCCTCTCATCATAACTGAGATTGCGTATTTCTGGCACCAGTTTCGTGGCATGTCTTTGTGTGTGTGTGTGTGTGTGTGTGTGTGTGTGTGTGTGAGAGAGAGAGAGAAAGAGAGAAAGAGAGAGAGAGAGAGAGAGAGAGAGAGAGAGAGAGTGTTTGTGTGTGTATGTGTGTTCCATGTTCTCCATATAACTTTGTTCGTATCTGTAATGCTGGCGTCACACATAGCAAAACATCCCGACCCGACTCTTAAGACCGCGTTCCGACGGAATCTTCGCTCAATCCTTGGAGATACGGCAGATTTTTTAGCCGACAGGTGCATTCCTGTGCCTGTCGGAAGTGCGTCATACGTCCGCGTAATTGCAATCGTACGGAGTAGTTTGGACGCGTAATTTATCATACGACTGATCGTACGCAAACGTAAGTCTCATCATAGAAAACGGGAAATTTAAATTTTTGACCGTTACGACTGGGCCAACCATGCTCCCGACGCTCCCGACCCATCGTAGGGGAACGTACACGTTCGTAGGGGGTTGTACGCAGTCGAGAGGAATACTGTAATTCCCCCGAAGGAAGGGTATCGTGGCAAGAGAGAATGGTTTAAAGGACGACGTTTGTAACTTTAATTTTAGCATTTTATTCCCATATAGATATGTAATTTATTTTAAGTCATTTGTTTTTCACATATTACAATAACTAATCTTAATATGTTTCATTTTCATTATTTTATACTGAGAAGATATTAAGTTTAATATTTTACATCTAATAATGTAATGTTTCATCTTTGTCATTCACAGAATCCTTCAAATGTAAGTTGTATGTACTGGTAAACGCAAATAAAAAGTAATTTGGTATAGTTATATTTGCCCTTACTTTTCCATTTATATAATTATGTTAGAATTGATCCTAGTGAACAATAAATATATGGAAAATATATATATATATATATATATATATATATATATATATATATATATATATATATATATATATATATATATATATATATATATATATATATATATATATATATATATATATATATATATATATATATATATATATATATATATATATATATATATATATATATATATATATGGGATATTTGTGAAAGTATAACCCTGATTTATATATTTGGCACTTCAGCTACTTATATATATAAGTAAATATATGTTGGCCATGTATGTTAATATATTTCATATATTTCGTTTGACACATTTATGGATTTGATTAATTCATATTTTGATATGAGGGAAAAAATAAATGCACTAATATCATGGTAAACAATAAGAAATGCACTAATATCATGCTAAAACAATAAGAAATGCGGCAAGCGGAGCAGGAAAACTGAACGCCCAGGACTGGGTTGTCAGAAATGAGACCACGCATGCGCGCGCTGTCTTTTCGTACTGCGCTGCCAGACGTATAAGCGAATTTTTAAATTTTTAACGGTTCCAGACCTGGAGGACTGCGTACGCCGGGTAGGATCGATCCTCTGGATCGTACGCGAGCGTACACCTTCTCCTACGCCCGCGTACTATCAAGAAGATCGATCTTACCCGTCGTACGCAGTCTTCTACGACTGATTTGGTCTTCCGAATCACGGAGATTATTGGGTGCAGCAGCCAATTATCGTAGGCCCTCCACGACGGTTCAGGACCCCCTCGATTTTTTTTAACTACGTAGGACCGTTAGGATTCCGTCGTACGCGGAAGAAAAATTACACCCGATTATCGTAATGACGTCATTGCTGCCGGGAGGATTCCGTCTTTAGACGGTTTTAAGAGTCGGGTCGGGAATTTTGGCTATGTGTGACGCCAGCATAAGTAAACAATAATAATATCAAAAAATTGTTTGGGCTTAAAGCTTACTTAAGTTTCAAATAAATTTAATCGTTTTAATTGATAGCAATGGAAAGCATTTAAATATTATTTTCATTTACAGAGAACTGCAGAAGAGGCTTTTTAACCTTATGCGAAGTTCGAGATAGCGAAATATTGTTCCTCTAATAGCCTCATATTTTCAGTGGTAACCTAACTAAGCCTTCCACGCTGACAGGAGCTACTACATGAGGGACACCACTGTTTCCTCCAATTTATTATCTGGCGATGATTTTTGGCTGCGTGAACCATCTTTTGTAGATATACTCTTGGGAGGACTAATATAACGGCTTTTTAGGGGTGCTTTGTGAATTACTTTATTTAAAAAACGACGGTACATACAATTTCCACTATTCACTTTTATTTTAATGAGTATTAGGCTTAGCCGCATTGACAATGGGAAGGAAACTGATTATTATATTTCTTATAATTTGATTGCTCGTTTAGATTTTTTCGTTTATACATGGAATTCCTTGGTACGAATTTCATCACTGAGGACTTTAAACAAGTACACACACACACACACACACACACACACACACACACACACACACACACAAGTGCACACGCTTTTGAACTGCAAAGCTATTTTTAAGCTTAATATATTTCCCTAAATTCATCTGAAATATCGCCGCCGTAGGATGCCAAGTAAGCGACACCGATGGAAGTGACACTATCAACAATACGTGGAAAAAATCAAAAAGTTTCTCCCAAATGACAAGCAGAGACTGAGAAATTACATATGCAAATAAAATATTACTCACGAAATGCGCATGAATTTCAATTAGCGAGCTTTCCTCAAATTGCATATCCTGATTAGTTTCTATATGCGCAAATATTCTCCGAACCTAGTTTGTGAGTTTGGAAAACTGCCTTTTTTTTTCTCCTCTTCTTATGAAGTGTGTTATATATAATCTGTCTAGACTGTGAGACTCCTTACAGTGATGCTTTCTAAGATGACTTGTAAGGAAGATGCACTCAGATAAAAGACTAAATAAGGCAGATTCAAACGCATAAGATGGTCTTTCGTTAAAGCCACAAATCCTAATCAAAGGAGAAATGGCATATTGAAATTCAAGAGCATTTTGTCAATAATTTGTATATATATATATATATATATATATATATATATATGTGTGTGTGTGTGTGTGTGTGTGTGTGTGTGTGTGTGTGTGTGTGTGTGTGTGTGTGTGTGTGTTTACATAATATACATATATAATATTTGTATGTATATTTATAATTATTATTATTATTATTATTATTATTATTATTATTATTATTATTATATTATTATTATTATTATTATTATTATTATTATTATTATTATTACTGACTTTACTGTACGTCCTACAATACTTTTTTGACTGATGAACAGTAATAATGAAAAAAAAAAAATCCTGATCTGCAGTTTTCCCTTTTCTCTTTCTCGGTTACCAGATTTAAATTCCAGATTTTTCTGGCCAAGATGTGTTCAGTAATTGCGTTGACAAAAAAGAAAAAAAAATGAAGAGAAAGAAGACTTGAAGGCATTTCATCCGATGTATTGAAACCCTTTTTGATTTTTTTTTTCTAATACTTAAGGAACACCAGTCCTTCGAAGAAAAAAAGTTTTTATTAAATACCCGTAATTACTCTCTCTCTCTCTCTCTCTCTCTCTCTCTCTCTCTCTCCTCTCTCTCTCTCTCTCTCTCTCTCTCTCTCTCTCTCTCTCTCTCAGTGAAGTTTTACTTTTGTAATGTGAAATATAGTTATTTCAATAAATATATTCAAGTCTTTTGAAAGTATCTTAGAGTTTTAGTTCATTTCTCGTCTTTAGACAGTGTTGAAAAAGCCTGACCGGCGAGCGATAATAATACTTCTTTACGTTATGAGATGACGTCATTGGGTCGCAATAGATCCCCTTCGTGTTTCTAATTTCAAACACATGAGAATCTCCTCAGCCTTAATCAGCGATTGACGTAGCGTTCCATAAATGAATTCGTTTAGTGAGTTGCAAAGCTGTTAGGGAAATTAACGGACGGAATTAATTCCCGTCCCCTTTAGCTGTAAAGGAGTCTGATGGAAGGAATTTGATTTCCCTCAGCTCAAAGATGTAACTAATCTAATGGGACGAATTTCATTCCCGTTTCCTTAAAGCTGAAAGGTAGTCCAATGGATGGAATCGGTCGTGGGTCTGTTCCCTCCCCGGGTCGAGAGTTTCTTTTCCTTTTGGAAGGAATTCACGAAGGTCTAACGAAAATATTTTATTCCTCTCCAGCTCAAAGCTTGAAGGCAGTCTAATGAAAGGAATTTCATTCCCGTCTCCTTAGAGCTGTAAGGAAGGCTAAAGGAAAGAATTTAATTCTCGTCTACTTAAAACTTTCATGGATTGTAGTAGTGGAAGAAATTTATTTAATATCCGCATTTTAGTTCACAATTGCACTAACTCATTCAGTTATGTACACTTACAAAGACCCGATTTCTTAAACAGTGTAAACCTAGGATACCATATTGTTAGTAGCTAGACACACACAAATGGATTTCATAAACGCATCTGACGCGGTTCTGTGTATGGCTAGGATCCCGTAAGAATCCTAGCCATACACAGAACCGCGTCAGATGCGTTTATGAAATCCACTTGTGTGTGTCTAGCTAACTAACAATATGGTATCCTAGGTTTACACTGTTTAAGAAATCGGGTCAAAGTCCTCATTATTATCACTAGTTTTTCTTCGTCTTCGCTTCATCTTCTTTTCTTATTTTTTAATTGTGGCCTATTTTATGTAATGCAAGTTGTAGGGATGAATTCCGTTTCAATCTGATTACCGTTCAAGTGGGAGAATAGATTTGTACTTACAAGTAGTATCAGTTTACGGATACAGTATAGCCTTCGCTAAGAAACTGAGAGAAAGAGCATTCGCCTAATGCAAAATACGTCTGGTAAGAATGAAAGAAAGAACTTCATATATCGTCATAAATATTGATAGTGTCTGTGATCTTGTGTACATTTGCTTTGTTGTGCAAAATCAACTGACCCCACCCCCATCGCTCTTAGTTTCTTTAGCTGATTTAAAGATAACAGGGTAACTAGGGGTCTTTGGTCCTTGAAAAATTCTTCTCTCTCTCTCTCTCTCTCTCTCTCTCTCTCTCTCTCTCTCTCTCTAATATATATATATATATATATATATATATATATATATATATATATATATATATATATATATATATATATAGAGAGAGAGAGAGAGAGAGAGAGAGAGAGAGAGAGAGAGAGAGAGAGAGAGAGAGAGAGAGAGAGAGAGAGAGAGCTAAGAATTTGGCAAGGACCATATATATATATATATATATATATATATATATATATATATATATATATATATATATATATATATATATATATATATATATATATATATATATATATATGTGTGTGTGTGTGTGTGTGTGTGTGTGTGTGTGTGTGTGTGTGTGCACAGACACACACACACGCATTACCTAATTTTTTGTGTAAATTGGGGAGAGCTCTTACAGCCGTATTCCCTGATCCTGTTGTTCTAATTATTGTTAAAATCAATTTTCTTCCCATGCGGATTAGGTTGATAGTTTGTTATACGAAATAATTGAAAAATTAAATAAATATGAAAAATACACCTGTCAATATTAATGAGTTAAGTTGCAAAGTAGCACAGTTGTCTTACTTTTTTTCTTTTTGCTTTGTTCTCTTTTATAATTTTTTTTTTATAAATTGGGTTAGATTTAAAGTCATATCCTGTGATAACATATTTTGCTTAATAAGTGATTAATATTTTTTTTCTTCTGAAATAACCGGTTTAACAGCTAACAAGAAAATATAGCAGAAACAGGTGGGTGTCTCCTCCGAGACAAATTCGAATTTTCCTTTAAGTGGGTTTTTGTTTTGTATTTTTTTATCCTCAAAAAATTGCAGACAGCTGAATGGCAACCTGAATTAATTAAATATTAGCTAACTGCTCTCTTCTGAGAGAGACAAGATTACAGCTTGGAATGTCCAGATAGAGGAAAACACAGAACAGTTTAGAAAAGAGTTTCAGGAGCTGAATATGGAACATGATGCCATAAAAACTTTCTTTGTTGATGCACTAAAGGGAATGTGGCAGTAAAAGAAGCTGTGAGGGTGGTGGCACTGGAAAGCATACAAACAGTCGACTAAAAAAAAAAACAGTAATAGAAAAAATGAAAGATGTTGTTATGGAAAGGGCTAACCACTCGTTAAACAGACACTTGATAAAGAGTAGACAGTGGTAATCTCAGGCATACGTGAATCCCAAGAGTCAACATGACAGGGGAGACTTGAAGAGAATAAAACTAGGATTTTAGACCAGATAAGGAAGCTTGGAGTAGTCTGTGGTCCTGGGGATACTGTAAGCATTCACCAACTAGGTAAATATTCTAGAGAGGAATAGCAAAGACCAAAAAAGTAACCTTTGAGAGGGGGGACACATGTAGAGAAATATTACTGAGGAAAAAAATCCTAAATGACCGTCAAGAATTCAAAACAGTGTTAGTTGACCATACAGAACACAGGAAGAGATGGCAAGAATAAAAAACCTGTTACAAGAGGCTAGAAGGGTAAATGAGGAAAGAAATTAATAAAAGATGAAACATTTTCATTCCAGACAAAAGGGAGATAAAGAAAATAATGAAAGAAGATCAGGGGATGGGGCTTCATTAAGAATGCTGTACACAAATGCTGATGGAATAGCTGGTAAGGCAGTAGACTTGAAAGATAGGATTCATAACAGTAAGGCACATATAGTAGCAGTTACAGAGACTACGTTGAGTGAGGACATAAACTGCGTCAAAGTTTTTCCTAAGGACTTTAGAATATTAAGGGTTGAAAGACTTAGAGGACTTGTGGAGGGATAGCACTGCTCATAAGTGAAAGGTTTCAGGTTGAAGAAATAAACTTTTCTAAAGAAAGTGAGTTCAGGGAATTTCTTGTTGCTCGCATAATTACTGAGTCAGAGAGCATTATAATAACTGCTGTATATAACCCACCATGGAATCAACATACACTAGAAGTTTATAAGGAAAGTAATATAGACCCTATTGAAGCCATAAACTCAGTTGTTAACTTTGGACGGGAGAGAAAATGTAGGACTATGATTATGGGAGCTTTTAATCATAGAGAGATAGATTGGATAAATCTTGACTCACACAGTGGTGAGGACTTATTTGGGGCAAGATTCTTAGATTGAGTGCAAGGGAATTTCCTACACCAAAATGTACTGGAAGTCCGGAACTAACAAGGGCCAGGGGTGGAGATGAGCCATTGTTGCTTGATCTAGTATTCACAGATAATGTGTTGGATATTAAGAAACTTGAGTATGAACCACAAATTGGAAAGAGTGACCACTGTGTGCTGTTGATGGAGTAAATCATCGAAGATGTTCTTCCTGAAAGTAGAGGCACTATGGACACAAGGAGGATCTATCCAAAAGGAGATTGCATCAAAATGCTTGACCATTTTGCAGTTATTGACTGGAGGATATTATCTAACAACAAATCTGTTCAAGAAATGTACAACATCTTTTGTGAGGAATATGAGAAGATAGTAGATTGTTGCATACCTGTCACCAAAATAGAAATTATTCATGCCTTAGAGAAATGGTTCAATAATGAGTGTAAGAGAGCTAAGGAGTGGAGAGACAAATTCTGGAAAAGGTATATGAGGTGAAAAAACATAAATGGCTGGCAGACCTATAAAAGACCAAGAAATGATTACCTAAGTAAAAGAGGAGTAGCTGAGAGAGACTATGAAAGGGATATCACCAGGAAGGCTAAAGAAAATCCCAATCTTTTCCACAGCTTTATAAGAGGAAAACTGAAGGCAAAAGAACAGTCTTTAAACCTAAAGAGAGTGGATGGAAGCATCACTGAGACGGATGAAGAGATATGCAAAGATTTAAACAAGGAGTTATAGTCAGTATTTACAGTAGAAAATACCCCATCCCCTCAGATTGCAGAGACAGAAGCTCATGGGCCGGTATTAGAGAACATCATCTTTTCAGCCATAAAGGTATGCAAAGTGCTGATGGCGCTAGATGCTCATAATGCTACAGGTCCTGATGATGTATCCCCTTATGTACTTAAGAAATGCGCTAATACAGTATCAGTGGTACTAAGTATCATATTTAGAAAATTGCTGGAGTCAGGGGTGATTCCAAGATGCTGAAAACAGCAAACGTGGTACCAATCTTCAAAAAGGGAAGGAGGGATATGGCTCTAAACTATAGACCAGTTTCCTTGACCAACATAGTGTGCAAAATTATGGAGAAATTACTAAGGAAACATATCTCTCTTCATTTGGATTCCTTCGACATTTTGTTAATGAGGCAGAATGGCTTCAGGCAAGGTAGATCAACTGTAACAAACTTGTCGAATTCTATGATGAGGTAAGACGAATCTCACAGGAAAGAAAAGGCTGAACAGATTGCATATTCCTAGACTTCCATAAAGCATTTGACGCTGTCCTGCACTGGAGACTTATTAACAGGCTGCAAGCAATGGCGAGAAAAGCTGGATATATCTTGGAATGGAAAAAAACTTACTTAGAAGGAAGGGAACAGAGGGTTAGAGTAAGACACTCAGTGTCTGAATGGAGAAGAGTTAGTAGTGGAGTTACACAGGGTTCAGTTTTAGGGCCACTTTTGTTCCTTGTATGTGTAAATGAATTACCAGAGTCTGTAAATTCATGCATGAATATGCTTGCAGATGATACATAGATTGTGAAGAAAGTAAGAAATGAGAACAATGGTAGAGAACATCAGGACAAACAAACAAACAAACAAACAAACAAACATTTATTTCCATTTTGTCCAATGGTTATTCAACATTAATAGTAACTTATAAGTAGACATGTAATTATACTAA
>JAXCGZ010005006.1:0-15000 GCA_037179515.1 Halocaridina rubra | reverse complement strand
CACATTAAAATATCCTTTCACACCTACCTTGTGGATGACCCAAGGGGGGCGGTAGGGGGAGCAATGTGGCAACCCTTTATCACCAAGGAGAGAAGAGGAGTAACTGAGGTATGTATGGATCGTGGTGAATGGATGTTTCTTGGCTTGGTTAAACTCCTTACAAGGGGGAATGAGGCCATGTACACGTATGTAAATATATATATATATATATATATATATATATATATATATATATATATATATATATATATATATATATATATATATATATATATATATATATATATATATATATATATATATATATATATATATATATATATATATATATATATATATATGTATATATATATATATATACATATATATATATATATATATATATATATATATATATATATATATATATATATATATATATAGATGTATATATATACATATATATATATATATATATATATATATATATATATATATATATATATATATATATATATATATATATATATAGAGGGAGATTTAGTACCATCTCTCTCTATCTATTTCTCTCTCTCTCACTCTCTCTATTTCTCTCTCTCTCACTCTCTCTCTCTCTCTCTCTCTCTCTCTCTCTCTCTCTCTCTCTATATATATATATATATATATATATATATATATATATATATATATATATATATATATATATATATATATATATATATATATATAAGAACATAAGAACATAAGAATAGAGGACACTGCAACATGCCTACTGGCACACACGAGGCAGCTCCATTTTTGAATTGTATTTTCAGCATGTCTAACCTATTCTATTCTACTCTACTTATTTATACTATTTTTCTTTTTATGATTTTTCTAATAAGCACTAACCTATTCATACCCACCCTACCTCTGTCATATGTCTATCTAATCTACATTTGAAGGTGTCTAAGGTATTGGCATTTACTATCCTACTAGGAAGCTTGTTCCATGCATCAGCTACTCTATTACCAAACCAATTTTTACCAATTTCCCTTCTGAACCTAAATTTATCAAGCTTAAATCCATTATTACGAGTTCTGGTTTGATCATGAATTTTTAAAACTTTATTAATATCTCCCTTGTTAATCCCTTTAAACCATTTATACACTTCAATCATATCCCCCCTAACTCTTCGCCTCTCTAGAGAATGTAGATTAAGTTTTTTTAATCTGTCCTCATATGGTAGATTTCTGATATTGTGTATCATCTTGGTCATTCTTCGCTGCACTCTCTCCAAGGATTCAATTTCCATCCTATAATAGGGTGACCAGAATTGCACAGCATAATCTAAATGGGGCCTAACTAATGCAAGATAGAGCTGCAAAATAACTTTTTCCGTCCTATTGCTAACACTTCTTGAGATAAATCCTAAAATTCTGTTTGCTTTATTTCTGACTGCTGTGCATTGCTCTCTTGGCTTAAGACTCCTACTCACAAGAACTCCCAAATCCCTTTCACACTGAGAACTCATGATTTCATGGTTATTTAGCTTATAACTAGTATTGTCTTTTATAGTACCCATTTTAACTACTTTACATTTTTCAACATTAAATTCCATTTGCCATTTGTCCGACCATTCAGATAATCTATTTAGATCTTCCTGTAAAGCATGAATGTCTTCTTTTCCATTTATAATTCTACCTATTTTAGTGTCGTCTGCGAATTTACTTAGGTTACTACTGATATCCGAATCCAGATTATTTAGATATACGATGAATAATAGGGGACCCAGTACCGAGCCTTGTGGTACCCCGCTAGTAACCGAGCCCCACTCCGATTTCTCTCCATTTATGCAAACCCTCTGTTTTCTGTCTTTTAACCATTGTTTGATCCATCTGAGAACAGCTCCTCCTATACCATGAGCTTCCAGCTTTTTAACTAATCTTTTGTGAGGAACTCTATCAAAAGCTTTGCTAAAATCTAGATATATTGTATCATATTCTTTGCCACAATCTACTGCCTCGTAAACTTCTGAATAAAAAGACAGTAAGTTTGTAAGGCACGAAAAACCCTTAAGAAACCCGTGTTGTGAAAGTTTTATCAGTCTGTGTAATTCTAGATGTGCCCTTATTTTAGTTGCAATTATGGATTCTAGAATCTTACCCACTGTTGACGTTAAACTTACCGGCCTATAATTATTCTTTTTCACTCGTTCTCCTTTTTTAAATATTGGTACCACATCTGCCAATTTCCACTCCATGGGTACCGATCCTAATTTTATTGAATTATTAAATAATGCAGTTAGTGGACAACTAAGCTCTTCCTTGCATTCCTTTAATATTCTAGCATATATTCCATCAGGTCCCGGAGATTTATGAGCCTTTAATTTATCTATTTCTTTTATTACCTCCTCTCTCGTAATATTTATTGAAGTAAGTATATTATCGGGACTGTCTCTGTAAATGGATTCTACTTCCGGAATATTTTCCAAGTTTTCATTGGTAAATACAGATAAGAAATAATCATTTAAACATGTACACATCACTTTATCGTCATCTGTGATATGGCCATTGGCTACTTCAATTGGTCCGACTTTTTCCTTAAATTTTGTTTGATAATGTTGATAAAACCCTTTAGGATTTTCTTTAGCTTCTCCTGCTATTCTAACTTCGTATTTTCTTTTCGACTCTCTAACTATCTTTTTAACTTCCCTGTTTAACTGTATATATTGCTGCCTCATCTGCTCTTCACCTCTTTTTAGTTTCCTGTATATTCCTCTTTTAATACCTATAAGATTCTTTATTCTATTGTTCATCCATTTAGGGTCATTTTTTCTTGATCTGCAATGTTTCATGGGAATATAGTCTCTCTGACTATTCTTCAGAGTCATGACAAAATTGTTATATTCCTCATCCAAATTTATATTAACTGACGGACTGCTGTTCTTTCCTGTGAGAGAATTTAATGTATTGATCTTATCTTGTGATAATCCTTGGCATGTGGTAGTCAAATCTCGGGGTAATCTGCTACCTGCGACCTGACCTGCTGGATTAACTACCCACATCTGTACCCCAGAAATCCCTTCCCATACCTCATTAGATAATTTAGTTTTTAAGCCCTCAAAATCTCCTGCTCTAAAGTTTGGAACAATATTCTTATTTTCCTTTATAGTTTCCTTGAAAATTATGTTAAATCTAATGGAATCATGGTCACTGTTGCCCAATTTTTCACCAACTTCTAAATTTGTAACCATATTCTCTCTATTACTAAGAACTAAATCTAGTATATTCACCCCCCGTGTTGCTTCAAGTACATGCTGAGAAAGGAAATTGTCTTCTACTACTTCCAAAAACTCCTTAGAGCTACTATCACCTGTTATGGTTTCCCAGTTAATATTTCTAAAATTAAAATCGCCTACAATGCAAACTCTATTTGACCTGGTCACTTTAGAAATTTCATCGTATATAACTTGCGACTTTATATTATCTAGATCAGGTGGTCTGTAGACTACTCCTACAACTAGACTTTCTATATTATTTTTAATTTCAACCCATAAGGTTTCTGAATTTAGATTTGTCTTAATTCCAGACTTAATGCAGCTTCTGAGGCTATCTTTAATATACATAATTACCCCTCCCCCTCTTCTATCTGCACTGCGATCAGCATTATAAAGTTTATATCCTGTAATTATGTACTCAGCTTTAAGGTGTTTGCTTTCTAAATTAATCCAACTTTCACTAATGCATATTATATCCGGTCTCTCACTACATACTATGGCTCTCAGTTCTTCTATCTTGTTACCTAAACTACGGCTATTTGTATAATATACTTTTAAGCTTTCTCTAGGTTTACCCTTCTTGTGGCTATTCTTTTTGTTAATATTTGTTCTATGTAACAAATGGTTATTATCCTTAGACTCCCAGTTATTTGACCCACTATTTACTGAACCCTTACTGACTAATTTCTCTGCACAAGTATTATTCATTTCATTATTTGTATCTAACAAAACCCCCCTACCTCTCTGTCTATCATACCAGCCAATACCGAGACACCTGAATTAGAAAGATGCACTCCATCCCTTGCATACATATGCTTACGACTAGTGAAGTGATCCCACCCGTCTATAAAACCTATATTATTCTCCCGACAGAAGACTTCCATCCTAGCATTTACTCCTATAGCTCGAGACCACCACTCTGAACTTTGGCTAAGCCTAGGGAGAATACCACACATCACAGGAACTGCACCCCTTTTCCTGATCTTATCCAGGGCTTGTCTATACAACCTAATCAGCTCCTCACTTCTACCATCCTGCACGTCATTTCCACCAGCTATCAAACAAACAACATCTTTTTTCTCAATCCAGCTGTTTATTGACTCACCCACCTTCTTCATACCTGCTCCAGGGAAAAAATATTTTCCTCTAACTCTATGCCTGAGTTTCCTGTCTACATATCTGCATAGTGAATCCCCTACAATTACCAGAGAACGAGACTTATCCGGAGGATGGGTTACTCCGACCTTGGGAGACTTACCTAGGCTCTTGACCTGAGAGCTTTTCCCACTTCCATTTCTACGATCGCTAGTACACCTATCTGACTCTATGGGTCCTGAAGAATTACTGCCGCCACTGTCACATTCATCTCTAAGTGAACTAAATGAATTAGCAACTTGTAGTCTAAAAGTATCATTTTTCTTATATATATATATATATATATATATATATATATATATATATATATATATATATATATATATATATATATATATATATATATATAAGTACAAACTGTCAGCATACAGCACTAAATAGTAAGGAAGCCCATCAGTGAAACAAAACTTATAAAACAATGCTATATTTCGGATCCTAACTGGATCCCTTCTCAAGCACAACTGAGACAAAATAACAAAGAAGGAGGAGACATAAACAAAAGGACTCATGAGACCTGATGGATTAAAAATTTTTTATGATAACAGGACAGGTCTAATCCAAACGAATTATCCTCAACAAAGAAGCCGCCAAGATCATTAAACCATTAACAAAGAAAAATTTTAATCCTTAAAATGATAAATGATCTGAAAGAAGATAGCCCCCAACATATTATTATAATTAAAAGAATATTAATAAATATGCACATATAGATATACACATGTAACAATATCTGTACACACATCCCCATATACAAGAGCATACAAAATGAAATACATATATAAATCCTAATACAATCAAAATACACAATAACGACTACAATCTGGTTGGGGGTTTATCTTGAGGGATAACTTCGTTGAGGCAGCGCTTCAGGAGGGCTTTATCAATTATGTCAGGGGTCCATTGCCCCCTAGATAGATTAAAATTGTCCTTCATTTCAGTGAGGGAAGATTCCACTATTTTCCGTTTGAATTGACAGGTACTTTTAAATAGCATAGTGGCACCACTCCAATCAATCCGATGATTATGTTCATTGATGTGGGTAAAAAGAGCTGAATTTTCTTGATTATATCTTACTGCTCTCTTGTGTTCTAAGACTCTCTGGGATAGAGAGCGGCCTGTTTGTCCTATGTACACTCTATTGCAATCATTACAGCTTATTTGGTATACTCCTGCATTAACTTCTTTTTTGTTTTGGCTAACGTTAACTAATTCTTTTCTTAAAGTGGTGGGATAGTTAAAAGTGAATGGGGACTGTTTACCTAATGTATCATTTATGACGCCTAGCTTTTGGTGAAAAGGAAGGAGGATTTTTCACCAAAAGCTAGGCGTCATAAATGATACATTAGGTAAACAGTCCCCATTCACTTTTAACTATCCCACCACTTTAAGAAAAGAATTAGTTAACGTTAGCCAAAACAAAAAAGAAGTTAATGCAGGAGTATACCAAATAAGCTGTAATGATTGCAATAGAGTGTACATAGGACAAACAGGCCGCTCTCTATCCCAGAGAGTCTTAGAACACAAGAGAGCAGTAAGATATAATCAAGAAAATTCAGCTCTTTTTACCCACATCAATGAACATAATCATCGGATTGATTGGAGTGGTGCCACTATGCTATTTAAAAGTACCTGTCAATTCAAACGGAAAATAGTGGAATCTTCCCTCATTGAAATGAAGGACAATTTTAATCTATCTAGGGGGCAATGGACCCCTGACATAATTGATAAAGCCCTCCTGAAGCGCTGCCTCAACGAAGTTATCCCTCAAGATAAACCCCCAACCAGATTGTAGTCGTTATTGTGTATTTTGATTGTATTAGGATTTATATATGTATTTCATTTTGTATGCTCTTGTATATGGGGATGTGTGTACAGATATTGTTACATGTGTATATCTATATGTGCATATTTATTAATATTCTTTTAATTATAATAATATGTTGGGGGCTATCTTCTTTCAGATCATTTATCATTTTAAGGATTAACATTTTTCTTTGTTAATGGTTTAATGATCTTGGCGGCTTCTTTGTTGAGGATAATTCGTTCGGATTAGACCTGTCCTGTTATCATAAAAATTTATAATCCCTCAGGTCTCATGAGTCCTTTTGTTTATGTCTCCTCCTTCTTTGTTATTTTGTCTCAGTTGTGCTTGAGAAGGGATCCAGTTAGGATCCGAAATATAGCATTGTTTTATAAGTTTTGTTTCACTGATGGGCTTCCTTACTATATATGTATCTAAATATATATATATATATATATATATATATATATATATATATATATATATATATATATATATATATATATATATGTATATATATATATATATATATATATATATATATATATATATATATATATATATATATATATATATATATATATATATATATATATATATATATATATATATATATATATATATATATATAAACTCTCGACTTGCCGACTCAGATTCGTGGACGCTACCATTTTGCCATGGATATTATATATATATATATATATATATATATATATATATATATATATATATATATATATATATATATATATATATATATATATATATATATATATATATATATATATATATATATATATATATATATATATATATATATATATATATATATATATATATATATATATATATATATATATATATATATATATATATATATATATATATATATATATATATATATATATATATATATATATATATATATATATATATATATATATATATATATATATATATATATATATATATATATATATATATATATATATATATATATATATATATATATATATATATATATATATATATATATATATATATATATATATATATATATATATATATATATATATATATATATATATATATATATATATATATATATATATATATATATATATATATATATATATATATATATATATATATATATATATATATATATATATATATATATATATATATATATATATATATATATATATATATATATATATATATATATATATATATATATATATAATATATATATATATATATATATATATATATATATATATATATATATATATATATATATATATATATATATATATATATATATATATATATATATATATATATATATATATATATATATATATATATATATATATATATATATATATATATATATATATATATATATATATATATATATATATATATATATATATATATATATATATATATATATATATATATATATATATATATATATATATATATATATATATATATATATATATATATATATATATATATATATATATATATATATATATATATATATATATATATATATATATATATATATATATATATATATATATATATATATATATATATATATATATATATATATATATATATATATATATATATATATATATATATATATATATATATATATATATATATATATATATATATATATATATATATATATATATATATATATATATATATATATATATATATATATATATATATATATATATATATATATATATATATATATATATATATATATATATATATATATATATATATATATATATATATATATATATATATATATATATATATATATATATATATATATATATATATATATATATATATATATATATATATATATATATATATATATATATATATATATATATATATATATATATATATATATATATATATATATATATATATATATATATATATATATATATATATATATATATATATATATATATATATATATATATATATATATATATATATATATATATATATATATATATATATATATATATATATATATATATATATATATATATATATATATATATATATATATATATATATATATATATATATATATATATATATATATATATATATATATATATATATATATATATATATATATATATATATATATATATATATATATATATATATATATATATATATATATATATATATATATATATATATATATATATATATATATATATATATATATATATATATATATATATATATATATATATATATATATATATATATATATATATATATATATATATATATATATATATATATATATATATATATTATATATATATATATATATATATATATATATATATATATATATATATATATATATATATATATATATATATATATATATATATATATATATATATATATATATATATATATATATATATATATATATATATATATATATATATATATATATATATATATATATATATATATATATATATATATATATATATATATATATATATATATATATATATATATATATATATATATATATATATATATATATATATATATATATATATATATATATATATATATATATATATATATATATATATATATATATATATATATATATATATATATATATATATATATATATATATATATATATATATATATATATATATATATATATATATATATATATATATATATATATATATATATATATATATATATATATATATATATATATATATATATATATATATATATATATATATATATATATATATATATATATATATATATATATATATATATATATATATATATATATATATATATATATATATATATATATATATATATATATATATATATATATATATATATATATATATATATATATATATATATATATATATATATATATATATATATATATATATATATATATATATATATATATATATATATATATATATATATATATATATATATATATATATATATATATATATATATATATATATATATATATATATATATATATATATATATATATATATATATATATATATATATATATATATATATATATATATATATATATATATATATATATATATATATATATATATATATATATATATATATATATATATATATATATATATATATATATATATATATATATATATATATATATATATATATATATATATATATATATATATATATATATATATATATATATATATATATATATATATATATATATATATATATATATATATATATATATATATATATATATATATATATATATATATATATATATATATATATATATATATATATATATATATATATATATATATATATATATATATATATATATATATATATATATATATATATATATATATATATATATATATATATATATATATATATATATATATATATATATATATATATATATATATATATATATATATATATATATATATATATATATATATATATATATATATATATATATATATATATATATATATATATATATATATATATATATATATATATATATATATATATATATATATATATATATATATATATATATATATATATATATATATATATATATATATATATATATATATATATATATATATATATATATATATATATATATATATATATATATATATATATATATATATATATATATATATATATATATATATATATATATATATATATATATATATATATATATATATATATATATATATATATATATATATATATATATATATATATATATATATATATATATATATATATATATATATATATATATATATATATATATATATATATATATATATATATATATATATATATATATATATATATATATATATATATATATATATATATATATATATATATATATATATATATATATATATATATATATATATATATATATATATATATATATATATATATATATATATATATATATATATATATATATATATATATATATATATATATATATATATATATATATATATATATATATATATATATATATATATATATATATATATATATATATATATATATATATATATATATATATATATATATATATATATATATATATATATATATATATATATATATATATATATATATATATATATATATATATATATATATATATATATATATATATATATATATATATATATATATATATATATATATATATATATATATATATATATATATATATATATATATATATATATATATATATATATATATATATATATATATATATATATATATATATATATATATATATATATATATATATATATATATATATATATATATATATATATATATATATATATATATATATATATATATATATATATATATATATATATATATATATATATATATATATATATATATATATATATATATATATATATATATATATATATATATATATATATATATATATATATATATATATATATATATATATATATATATATATATATATATGTATATATATATATATATATATATATATATATATATATATATATATATATATATATATATATATATATATATATATATATATATATATATATATATATATATATATATATATATATATATATATATATATATATATATATATATATATATATATATATATATATATATATATATATATATATATATATATATATATATATATATATATATATATATATATATATATATATATATATATATATATATATATATATATATATATATATATATATATATATATATATATATATATATATATATATATATATATATATATATATATATATATATATATATATATATATATATATATATATATATATATATATATATATATATATATATATATATATATATATATATATATATATATATATATATATATATATATATATATATATATATATATATATATATATATATATATATATATATATATATATATATATATATATATATATATATATATATATATATATATATATATATATATATATATATATATATATATATATATATATATATATATATATATATATATATATATATATATATATATATATATATATATATATATATATATATATATATATGTATATATATATATATATATATATATATATATATATATATATATATATATATATATATATATATATATATATATATATATATATATATATATATATATATATATATATATATATATATATATATATATATATATATATATATATATATATATATATATATATATATATATATATATATATATATATATATATATATATATATATATATATATATATATATATATATATATATATATATATATATATATATATATATATATATATATATATATATATATATATATATATATATATATATATATATATATATATATATATGTATATATATATATATATATATATATATATATATATATATATATATATATATATATATATATATATATATATATATATATATATATATATATATATATATATATATATATATATATATATATATATATATATATATATATATATATATATATATATATATATATATATATATATATATATATATATATATATATATATATATATATATATATATATATATATATATATATATATATATATATATATATATATATATATATATATATATATATATATATATATATATATATATATATATATATATATATATATATATATATATATATATATATATATATATATATATATATATATATATATATATATATATATATATATATATATATATATATATATATATATATATATATATATATATATATATATATATATATATATATATATATATATATATATATATATATATATATATATATATATATATATATATATATATATATATATATATATATATATATATATATATATATATATATATATATATATATATATATATATATATATATATATATATATATATATATATATATATATATATATATATATATATATATATATATATATATATATATATATATATATATATATATATATATATATATATATATATATATATATATATATATATATATATATATATATATATATATATATATATATATATATATATATAAGAACATAAGAATAGAGGACACTGCAACATGCCTACTGGCACACACGAGGCAGCTCCATTTTTGAATTGTATTTTCAGCATGTCTAACCTATTCTATTCTACTCTACTTATTTATTTTATTTTTCTGTTTATGATTTTTCTAATAAGCACTAACCTATTCATACCCACCCTACCTCTGTCATAAGAACATAAGAATAGAGGACACTGCAACATGCCTACTGGCACACACGAGGCAGCTCCATTTTTGAATTGTATTTTCAGCATGTCTAACCTATTCTATTCTACTCTACTTATTTATTCTGTTTTTCTTTTTATGGTTTTTCTAAGAAGCACTAACCTATTCATACCCACCCTACCTCTGTCATATGTCTATCTAATCTACATTTGAAGGTGTCTAAGGTATTGGCATTTACTATCCTACTAGGAAGCTTGTTCCATGTATCAGCTAGTCTATTACCAAACCAATTTTTACCAATTTCCCTTCTGAACCTAAATTTATCAAGCTTAAATCCATTATTACGAGTTCTGGTTTGATCATGAATTTTTAAAACTTTATTAATATCTCCCTTGTTAATTCCTTTAAACCATTTATACACTTCAATCATATCCCCCCTAACTCTTCGCCTCTCTAGAGAATGTAGATTAAGTTTTTTTAATCTGTCCTCATATGGTAGATTTCTGATGTTGTGTATCATCTTGGTCATTCTTCGCTGCACCCTCTCCAAGGATTCAATTTCCATTCTATAATAGGGTGACCAGAATTGCACAGCATAATCTAAATGGGGCCTAACTAATGCAAGATAGAGCTGCAAAATAACTTTTTCCGTCCTATTGCTAACGCTTCTTGAGATAAATCCTAAAATTCTGTTTGCTTTATTTCTGACTGCTGTGCATTGCTCTCTTGGCTTAAGACTACTACTCACAAGAACTCCCAAATCCCTTTCACACTGAGAACTCATGATTTCATGGTTATTTAGCTTATAACTAGTATTGTCTTTTATAGTGCCCATTTTAACTACTTTACATTTTTCAACATTAAATTCCATTTGCCATTTGTCCGACCATTCAGATAATCTATTTAGATCTTCCTGTAAAGCATGAATGTCTTCTTTTCCATTTATAGTTCTACCTATTTTCGTGTCGTCTGCGAATTTACTTAGGTTACTACTGATATCCGAATCCAGATCAATTAGATATACGATGAATAATAGGGGACCCAGTACCGAACCTTGTGGTACCCCGCTAGTAACCGAGCCCCACTCCGATTTCTCTCCATTTATGCAAACCCTCTGTTTTCTGTCTTTTAACCATTGTTTGATCCATTTGAGAACAGCTCCTCCTATACCATGAGCTTCCAGCTTTTTAACTAATCTTTTGTGAGGAACTCTATCAAAAGCTTTGCTAAAATCTAGATATATTGTATCATATTCTTTGCCACAATCTACTGCCTCGTAAACTTCTGAATAAAAAGACAGTAAGTTTGTAAGGCACGAAAAACCCTTAAGAAACCCGTGTTGTGAAAGTTTTATCAGTCTGTGTAATTCTAGATGTGCCCTTATTTTATTTGCAATTATGGATTCTAGAATCTTACCCACTGTTGACGTTAAACTTACCGGCCTATAATTATTCTTTTTGACTCGTTCTCCTTTTTTAAATATTGGTACCACATCTGCCAATTTCCACTCCATGGGTACCGATCCTAATTTTATTGAATTATTAAATAATGCAGTTAGTGGACAACTAAGCTCTTCCTTGCATTCCTTTAATATTCTAGCATATATTCCATCAGGTCCCGGAGATTTATGAGCCTTTAATTTATCTATTTCTTTTATTACCTCCTCTCTCGTAATATTTATTGAACTAAGTATTTTATCGGGACTGTCTCTGTAAATGGATTCTACTTCCGGAATATTTTCCAAGTTTTCATTGGTAAATACAGATAAGAAATACTCATTTAAACATGTACACATCACTTTATCGTCATCTGTGATATGGCCATTGGCTACTTCAATTGGTCCGACTTTTTCCTTAAATTTTGTTTGATAATGTTGATAAAACCCTTTAGGATTTTCTTTAGTTTCTCCTGCTATTCGAACTTCGTATTTTCTTTTCGACTCTCTAACTATCTTTTTAACTTCCCTGTTTAACTGTATATATTGCTGCCTCACCTGCTCTTCACCTCTTTTTAGTTTCCTGTATATTCCTCTTTTAATACCTATAAGATTCTTTATTCTATTGTTCATCCATTTAGGGTCATTTTTTCTTGATCTGTAATGTTTCATGGGAATATAGTCTCTCTGACTATTCTTAAGAGTCATGACAAAATTGTTATATTCCTCATCCAAATTTATATTAACTGACGGACTGCTGTTCTTTCCTGTGAGAGAATTTAATGTATTGATCTTATCTTGTGATAATGTCTATCTAATCTACATTTGAAGGTGTCTAAGGTATTGGCATT
>JAXCGZ010005005.1:17500-22808 GCA_037179515.1 Halocaridina rubra | reverse complement strand
TGAGAAAAATTACACTACGCTCCCTGTTGCGTAGTAAAATCTTTGCGATATCTCCCCTAGCACCACAAAAATTGAAGTAAGCCTCTTATATGTGAAGTAAAAGTATTAACCATGCCTAAACTATTCTGGAAAAAATATTAATCAACGCCCACTAGAAGGAGGTGAATATATTAGCACACACCCCTGCTTGTGAGAGAAATTATTCTATAAAACCCATAAAAAGGCAATAATAATAGCCACGCCTCCCTTAGAGCAAAAATACTGAAATTACGCCCCCTATTGCAGGTTAAAAATATTAGCCACACCTACCTTAGTGGAAGAATATTGTAACTATGTCCCCTATTGCCGGGTAAATATAATAGTCACGCCTACCTTAGAGCAAGAATATTGAAACTATGCCCCCTATTGCCGGGTAAATATAATAGTCACGCATACCGTAGAGCAAGAATATTGAAACTATGCCCCCTATTGCCGGGTAAATATAATAGCCACGCCTACCTTAGGGCAAGAATATTAAAACTATGCCCCTCACTTAAGGGCAAATATATTTGTACAACAACATTGAACCCCCCCACTGAAGGGTAAAAATATTAGCCACTCCTTCTTTAGTGTGACGAAAATTGAACTATGTCCCTTGTGGTCTAGAAAGAATATTAGCCACGCCCTCTCTGTTGCCAGACAAAATAAATCACACCCCCTAGGTTGGGATAAAAATATTAGCCACGCCTCCATTTTGTGTGAGAAAATTAAACCACACCCACAGAGGGAGGCAAAGGTATAGAAAAGCTTCATTATTGGAAAAAAAATCATGCACCATAGTATGGGTTAAAATATTAACCACACCTTCACCAGCATGAGAAATATTAAACAGCACCCCCTATTGTGGAGCAAATATGTTAGCCACGCCTCTGTCACGAGCAAAACCCTATTGGGTAATCATGTATTTGCCACTCCCCTTTAGCAATAGAAACTATTAAAGTATGGCCAGAATAGCGTGTTAAAGTACTAGACGCGTCTTGTCCATTACGAGCAAAATTACACTAAGCTGCCTATTCTGTAGTCAACTTTTAGGGACAGTCTCTTCAGTGAGGCAAAAATAAGCCACGCCCCCATTCATGTGGCAATCATAATGCAGTCCCACCTCTCCAATGTGGCAAACTTAAACTTTGCCCCTTCAAGGCATGACAAAAAATAAAGCATATCTTCTTTACTATAGAAATTTAAATAATAATAATAATAATAATAATAATAATATAATAATAATAATAATAATAATAAAATAGCATAAATCCACTTGCAAACAGAAGATCGATTCAAAGCTCATACATATTCAGCTTTATTTCATTCAGTGCTAACACATCCATGTACTAGCCTGCTGGGTAGTACAGTGGTAACGCGCTGGCTTCGCATTCACGAGGTCGAAAGATCGGTTCCCGTCCAAGACCGAGAGTTTAAGCTGTTTACTGGCAGGAACTGCTATGGTTGGACCCACAGTGGGGGGTTGGGGCTTGCCCTGGCTGACGAATACCCATTGTATTGAAATGGAAATAAAGGTTTATTATTATTATTATTATTATTACTCTCACACTCATTAATCTAATCTCATCCCTTCCTACTCACTTGTTCCACCAACCAAGGACATTTAGAAACACATTTAATAGGGTTCTGGTAGCAATACGCCTTCCAGAAACAACTCATACTCATGATTCTGGTATTAAAAATCCTTCCAGAAACGCATCATATACCTTGATTCTTGTAGCAGTAACCCTTCAAGAAACACCTTATATACCATGATTCTGGTAGTAGTAACCCTTCCAGAAACACCTCATACATCATGATTTGATAGCAATAGCATTCCAGAAATACGTCATATACCATGATTCTGGTAACAATACTTCTTCCAGAAACACCTCATAAACCATGATTCTGGGTAACAATACTCCTTCCAGAAACACCTCATAAACATGAATCTGGTAACAATACTCCTTCCAGAAAACACCTGATATCCATGAGTCTGGTAGTAATACTCCTTCCAGAAACACTTAATATACCATGATTCTGGCAGCAATACTCCTTCCAAAAACACCTCATATACCATGATTCTAGTAGCAATACTCCCTCCAGAAACACCTCATATACCATGATTCTGGTAGAAATACTCCTTCCAATCTAGAGTTTAGAGAATGTAGTCCTGAAAGTCGACTTAGGAATTAAATTTTAATTTGAACTTTTAATAAGAAATTAGTAGTACAGGTAGAAGTGGTAGTAATAGTAGTAGCGGTAGTAATAGTAGTAGTAGTAGTAGTAGTAGTAGTAGTAGTAGCAGTAGTATTAGTAGCAGAAGTAGTAGAAATAAAGAAAGAGTTGCCATAATCTAAAGTATGGTAGAAAAGTAATTATTTAGCCTGATACTGTAGTTCTTGAAAGCAGAATTAGGAAATAAGTTTAATAATATTTAGTAGTAGTAGTAGTAGTAGTAGTAGTAGTAGTAGTAGCAGCAAAGAAAGAGACGCCAAAATCCATAAGAAATGCCTTGAGACTACCCTGAGGAACACGAGAGCGAATCTTGAAGCAAACGCGTTCAGAAAATCGTTGTTAAATCTTTACCAAGAATGGAGGAAGAATCCCTGAGATTACTCAAGACCCGAAGATATGAGAACCACCTGCTGGGGACAACACCCATTTCCAGGGTCTTCCTCCTCAATGGGATTTTTTTCCTCCTCCTCCTCTTCCCCTTGATGCAGATCTAATTCATCCTCCTCTTCCTCCTCCTGCTCATCTACTTCCTTCTCTTCCTTTTGCTTTTGATGCTCATCTTGATCTTCTTCCTCCTCTGCCTGCTCATCTTCCTCCTTCTCTTCATCTTGATGTTCATCTTGATCTTCCTTCACTTCTTCTGCTCATATTCCTTCTCCTTCTCCGCCTGCTCATATGCTCATTTTCTTCCTCTTACTCCTCTTCCCTCTGCTGCTCATCTTGCTCTTTTCCATCCTCCTTCTCACTTGCTCATGTTGCTGATTCTTATCCTCCTCCTCCTATTCCTTCTGTTTCTCATCCTGTTCTTCCTCTCCTCTGCTCATTTTTCTCTTCTCCGGCTCATTTTGCTCGTTTTCCTACACTTCCTTCTGCTGCTCATCTTACTCTTCATCTTCCTTCTCCTTCTCCTCCTCCCCTGCTCATTTTCCTCAGTTTCATCCTCCTCTTGTTCCTTCTGTTGCTCATCTTGCTCTTCTTCCTCCCCCTCCTCTTCCTGCTCATATTACTGATTTTCCTCCTGCTTATCCTCCCCTCTTCCTCAGACTTATGCGTCCTACCTCCTCCTCTGCTAATTTTACTCGTGCTCCTCCTCCTCTCCTCTCTTCTGCTTGCTCCTGTGGGTCTTCCTCCCACCTCATTTTCCTCCTCTTCCTCTCCTTCTACTGCTCATGCTTGCTCCTCATCCAGCTCATCTTGCACTTCCTCCTCCTCTTTTTCTTACTGCTCCTAGTCCTCCTATTTCCCCTGCTACATCCAACTCCTACTGCTCCTTCTCCGCCATCTCCTCTAGTCCTTGGTCCCTCAACCTCATCATCATTATCATCATCATCACTCAATATTTCTCCTACTTGTCTTACTGATCGTCCTCTTCCTCTTCCTTCTTCCTCCTACTCCTCCTCCTCCTCATCTTTTACTTATTTCTTCTTTAATTCCTCTTCTGCTTACTACTTCTGCTCCAACTAATCCTCTTTTAATTTCTTCCTGATCCTGTTCTCTTCTCTCTCTCTCTCTCTCTCTCTCTCTCTACTAATCCTCTTTTATTTTCTTCCTGATCTTCTCTCTCTCTCTCTCTCTCTCTCTCGTCCTCTCTCTCCTCTCTCTCTCGTCTCTCTCTCTCTCTCTCTCTCTCTCTCTCTCTCTCTCTCTCCTCCCAGGGGTTCCATTACTGAGGTAAGTAAAAAACTTACGTGTACAAATAATGAAGATAATTAATCCATCCCACGGGGGAGGAAACCTGCTCCAATATGAGCTGGTCCCAAGCCAGGATCAATAGAGAAGGTTGGTGCTAGGAAGGGTATTTATTATGTGGCCGTAAAACATGTGGATAGGGCTGATGAGAGAGAGAGAGAGAGAGAGAGAGAGAGAGAGAGAGAGAGAGAGAGAGAGAGAGTAGTCACCGTGGCTCAAGTGGTAGCGTCCGCGACTCTGAGGCGTCAGATCGAGGGTTCGCGCCCCGTCATGGTCTGAGGTTAGCAAGAGCATGCACTCAGGGTAACGATTACATCTGCCAAAACAAGTCCATCGCAAGGAGGGCAACCGTCCTAGCCCTTGGTAGAAAAGGGAGTCCGTGACGTAAAACCGGAACAACAACAAGAACAACAAACAGAGAGAGAGAGAGCGAGAGAGTCAGAATGTGCATCAAGATGGGTAAGTTGCAAGTTCGAGCCCTCCATTAGTGCCTCTTACAATATTTCTTTGCCAGAATCGTTTCAGGGAATAAGAGAGAGAGGATAGTGGAGTCCTTCATGAGGTAAGTATAGTCCTGTCCACTTAGCAGGCTCAGTGAGTAGTCACACTTATATAGATATGTGGATGCAAAGGTGAAACAGTATCCAAGTGCAGCTCTCATGTCAAAGAAAAATGTAACAAAATAGTTAATAAGCAACAATCAACTTAAAACTAAAATACAGAAAGAGAGAGAGAGAGAGAGAGAGAGAGAGAGAGAGAGGAGAGAGAGAGAGAGAGAGAGAGAGAGAGAGAGAGAGAGAGAGAGAGAGAGAGAGAGAGAGAGAGAGAGAGAGAGAGCAGTTATTATCCTGAATTAATTCATAATATTTAAACAACTATATTCAAACACTACAAAAACAAAAAAATATATCAAATGATGCAATGTTGTCTTCAGTACTAGTGTCTAATATTAATTTAAAAATACTAACTGGAAACTCTGCGTAGTAGCATCTCGCTGACTGGTCTAAAATTTCTATAAAATCACTGACTGAAAACTCTGCTGAGAAGCCTCTCGCTGATTGGTCTACAATTACTCCTTCCTGCACTCTCAAAATAAGAACTCACTATAATTCTGAACTTTCCTGTAACAGTATTTTGAAATTGAAAACTCACGGTAATTCCAAGTTCGATTATTGTGTCATTATTCTGAAAATGAGAACCAATAATTTAAAGCTTGATTATTCTGTGTTCTAAAAAAAATTAGAACTCATATTTCTAAATCCTATCTCTAAGTTCTCTGAATGAGAACTCACATTTATCCAAAATTTGCTGAACTGATTTTCAGATAATAAGAACTTTATATTCTAAACCTCTAATCTTTGAG
>JAXCGZ010005005.1:0-12500 GCA_037179515.1 Halocaridina rubra | reverse complement strand
CAGGTCGAGGGTTCGCGCCCCGTCATGGTCTGAGGTTAGCAAGAGCATGCACTCAGGGTAACGATTACATCTGCCAAAACAAGTCCTTCGAAAGGAGGCAACCATCCTAGCCCTCGGTTGAAAAGGGAGTCCGTGACGGAAAACCGGAAAAAGACAGTATATTTACTTCTACATCCACACAATGTGTTCTGTCTCTTAAATGCAACTAAAGTCAGACTTCGTTATTTCCCTCTCAAGTTTTCCAAGTAAAACTTTATCAGAACCGCTGCCAAGATAAAGAAATTTTACCGTTGCGGCGACAGACTTTAGCGGTTGGCTTTGCCAAAATTCAACAGGTGCCAGTGAGAAAACACTCTTGACATAGGTCATAACTGGCTCTTAAAGCACTATTACTCTTGGCATTATTGGTCATTTCATATTCTGTTCCGGATTTACGTCATGGACTCCCTTTTCTACGAAGGGCTAGGACGATTGCCTTCTTGCGAAGGACTTGTTTTGGCAGATGTAATCCTTACCCTGAGTGCATGCCCTTGCTAACCTCAGACCGTGACGGGGCGCGAACCCTCGACCTGACGACTAAGAGTCGCGGACGCTACCTTTCATATTCTAAATATTATTTTTCAATCTATCAGATATTTGTATAATACATTTCTCTTACAAAATTATATGTAGTAGGTTGACCCATGGCACCAGTCGCCCGCTGTGATACTATAGCTAAAGGGTCTTTTGGACATAAATAGAACTGTCCAGGACAATTCATTGTTGGGTCTTCCTTTCTATGCCTATATCAACACTGAATATTTTTGGATATTCGTTACGCATCTCTTATTATACCTTCACATCTGTTAAGTCACAACACTCCCTATCTCTGATTCTTTTTACTTTGTTTTTTTCTTTCATGCCCAAGCGCTATGGGGGCAGATTTTTTTTTTTTTTTTTTTTTTTTTGCCCGTCCTGGTGTCACAATCATAAAAAAAATAGACATATCCAGACAAAACACATGAGTAGCCGTCAAAGGGTTCTTAAATGATGGGTATTTTTTCCAGGGAGTGAAAAGAATGTTTGGATAAATTACTTGAAATGGGGAATGTCTAACAAACACTCTTGTTGCTAGAGGGACAAGAAATTATAAATAATTTTCTTAAAAGACAGTCTCTGATTGGTGGAAAGAGAGAGAAAAAAAATCCATTCTTTTAGACATTGAGGTAAAATAGACATTAAATGACTGTAAAGTACTTTTAGACCAAAGTTATCTGTTTATATATACAGCCCTTACCACAAAATAATCCATAAAAAAATTCCAAGAATTAGATATAGCATATTCATATTTCCAAGGTTAGATAAATATTTGGTTTTAATAAAGATTTATTGTTGACAAATATAAATATAAAATAAAATAGATATGTACATTACATGATAAAATTGTTTTAATATAATTAGATTTATTTCTTTTGCCTTGGCAAAAATCCACATGGAATATCTTCACAATGAGGTTGGACTTGGTGACTCATAATCTGGACAGTTCTTGCAAAATGAGGTATGGAAGTGTTATTCTGGAAATTAGCGATGTGTTCAGAGACGATTCCAGCAGCCATTTCACCCAGAGTCTCAGGTAAAAGGCCCACAATACCCCATTCACAAGCGAGTCTTTCCAGGCATCCAGACTCCAATAAGTGTGACATAAACGTGGATGTAATCTGATACAATTCACTTAGGATTGGATTGTCCTCGCTCAGACATCGAAAGACGCCACAATTCGCATCTGCTGTCCCGCTGATCGTACGGTACCTCATGACCTTTTTGACAGCTTCGTTGACCTTATCTGTAACTGCAAAGGGCATCACCGATTCGACGAAGAGAAAGACGCGTCCTACAGGAGATCTGAAGAAACTCTCATCTACTTCCAAGTGGCAGAGGAGGCGTTCCGTACACTGGGTGGCTTCCATGACTGAGAGAATGCCCTTTATGGACACCACAGAGAGGTAATTATTTTCTCCAATGACAGTCTCATCGATTCCCAAAGATCTTCCGAGGGTCAGGATAAGTAAGTCCAATTCGTCGGGCTCCAGAGCTTCGTCCACTCTCTTCTCGATGATTTTTTCTTTCAAGTCGACCACGGAACTGAGTCTGGGTGGTTCGGCATCATCTGCTGCAGTTTTTTCATTACCTGTATCTTCACCAGCATAAGTCGAAACGAGCTGGCGATTTTGAGGCCTAATTTTCACTTGTGACTTTGTGTATGTGTTAAAACGTGGCGATTTATTATCAATGACTCTGGCTTGCACGTTTCCTTCTCCAGAGTACCAGCTCCAGCCGAGCCAACTGGAAACTCTGTTTCCAACTGACTGGAAGATGCCCACAGCAGCTGGTTCCTGAACATGGGTGCTTTCTACAGCAGGATCAATGTTTTCACCTCCATTATTTGGTGTTGTAAGGGCAGTCCAAGATTCACGTAGAGAAATAAGATGCCTGGGTTGAGACTTAGATTCTTCTTCCAAAACAGGAGACTCTCCCAAGAGGCTCCCGGCCAAGAACCAAAACACAAAAGCAATCTGCATAGATCCTCTCATTCTGACCACAGAAAGATGTTCTCTTGACGAACGCTGAATGAAGACTGAGAAATGCTGGAGAAGTTTACTATATAAAAGGCAAAAGTATTCCCCTTTTGGGATGCATTTAATTATCTTTTATCCAAGGGGATTCTCAGCAGGGATTAAATATATATAGGTAGAGATTGAACAGAAGAATATAAAATCCATTATCGGATTTACGGATTATCGTTCTTCTTAATTACTGTAAAATCAATAGCACGAATCCTAATCAAATAGGATTTTGTTTTTACAAATGTTAAATTATTATTATTATTATCATCATTATTATTATTATTATTATTATTATTATTATTATTATTATTATTATTATTATTATTATTATTATTATTATTATTATTATTTCAACTATTACTATTACTTCTACTAATGCACATTATTATTATTAGTAGTAGTAGTAGTAGTACTGGTGGTAGTAGTAGTAGTAGTAGTAGTAGTAGTAGTAGTAGTGATATATTTATCATTATTATTCAATACTTTCCAAATAAATTTCTTTTTGCAAGTAAATATCTTTGTTTGTACTTGTAAGATGCTAGGAAGGTATATATGTATGTATGTATGTATGTATACATATATGTACGCATGTCTGAATAGATATACATGGTTACATAACTAAAATATATTTACTAGTAATAATGTATGTATGCATGTACGCCTTATATATGAATATGTATTAGTTCTATGCACGTTTGTATACAGAAATAAATGACTGTCAAACATATGCGTATTTATGTAAATACATAGTACACACGAATTTATATAAGCTGTAGGCAAGTGTGTGTACATTTTTAAAAGCATGTATAATGTATAACATATGTGCATTTATATATGCATATGGATCATATGAATTTACATAATTATATGTAATTATAATGTGCATGGCATGTATATGCACGTACAGAACTATGCATGTCAATATTAAATATGTATGCATTTGTGTATGAATGCGTATGTTGTATGCATATACAGTATGTGTATGTATATATGTTTACGTTCTCCTTAATTTAGAAATGTATACATTCAGTATATGTAAGTATGTATGTATGTATGTATGTTTGATTGTATGTAAGTCATGTGCACTTATGTATGCATAAATATCTATCGCAAGAAAACTCGCATACACATACGTACATTAGACACACATACATATATGCATGCATACATTCATACATACATACATACATACACATGCACTCACGCATACATAAATAACTGGGAGTCTAAGGATAAGAACCATTTGTTACATAGAACAAATATTAACAAAAAGAATAGCCACAAGAAGGGTGAAGCTAGAGAAAGTTTAAAAGTATATTATACAAATAGCCGTAGTTTAGGTAACAAGATAGAAGAACTGAGAGCCATAGTATGTAGTGAGAGACCGGATATAATATGCATTAGTGAAAGTTGGATTAAATTAGAAAGCAAACACCTTAAAGCTGAGTACATAATTACTGGATATAAACTTTATAATGCTGATCGTAGTGCAGATAAAAGAGGGGGAGGGGTAATTATGTATATTAAAGATAGCCTCAGAAGCTGCATTAAGTCTGGAATTAAGACAAATCTAAATTCAGAAACCTTATGGGTTGAAATTAAAAATAATATAGAAAGTCTAGTTGTAGGAGTAGTCTACAGACCACCTGATCTAGATAATATAGAGTCGCAAGTTATATACGATGAAATTTCTAGTGAGCAGGTCAAATAGAGTTTGCATTGTAGGCGATTTTAATTTTAGACATATTAACTGGGAAACCATAACAGGTGATAGTAGCTCTAAGGAGTTTTTGGAAGTAGTAGAAGACAATTTCCTTTCTCAGCATGTACATGAAGCAACACGGGGGGTGAATACACTAGATTTAGTTCTTAGTAATAGAGAGAATATGGTTACAAATTTAGAAGTTGGTGAAAAATTGGGCAACAGTGACCATGATTCCATTAGATTTAACATAATTTTCAAGGAAACTATAAAGGAAAATAAGAATATTGTTCCAAACTTTAGAGCAGGAGATTTTGAGGGCTTAAAAACTAAATTATCTAATGAGGTATGGGAAGGGATTTCTGGGGTACAGATGTGGGTAGTTAATCCAGCAGGTCAGGTCGCAGGTAGTGGATTACCCCGAAATTTGGGTACCACATGCCAAGGATTATCACAAGATAAGATCAATACATTAAATTCTCTCACAGGAAAGAACAGCAGCCCATCAGTTAATATAAATTTGGATGAGGAATATAACAATTTTGTCATGACTCTTAAGAATAGTCAGAGAGGCTATATTCCCATGAAACATTGCAGATCAAGAAAAAATGACCCTAAATGGATGAACAATAGAATAAAGAATCTTATAGGTATTAAAAGAGGAATATACAGGAAACTAAAAAGAGGTGAAGAGCAGGTGAGGCAGCAATATATACAGTTAAACAGGGAAGTTAAAAAGATAGTTAGAGAGTCGAAAAGAAAATACGAAGTTCGAATAGCAGGAGAAGCTAAAGAAAATCCTAAAGGGTTTTATCAACATTATCAAACAAAATTTAAGGAAAAAGTCGGACCAATTGAAGTAGCCAATGGCCATATCACAGATGACGATAAAGTGATGTGTACATGTTTAAATGATTATTTCTTATCTGTATTTACAAATGAAAACTTGGAAAATATTCCGGAAGTAGAATCCATTTACAGAGACAGTCCCGATAATATACTTAGTTCAATAAATATTACGAGAGAGGAGGTAATAAAAGAAATAGATAAATTAAAGGCTCATAAATCTCCGGGACCTGATGGAATATATGCTAGAATATTAAAGGAATGCAAGGAAGAGCTTAGTTGTCCTCTAACTGCATTATTTAATAATTCAATAAAATTAGGATCGGTACCCATGGAGTGGAAATTGGCAGATGTGGTACCAATATTTAAAAAAGGAGAACGTGTTAAAAAGAATAATTATAGGCCGGTAAGTTTAACGTCAACAGTGGGTAAGATTCTAGAATCCATAATTGCAAATAAAATAAGGGCACATCTAGAATTACACAGACTGATAAAACTTTCACAACACGGGTTTCTTAAGGGTTTTTCGTGCCTTACAAACTTACTGTCTTTTTATTCAGAAGTTTACGAGGCAGTAGATTGTGGCAAAGAATATGATACAATATATCTAGATTTTAGCAAAGCTTTTGATAGAGTTCCTCACAAAAGATTAGTTAAAAAGCTGGAAGCTCATGGTATAGGAGGAGCTGTGCTCAGATGGATCAAACAATGGTTATTAGACAGAAAACAGAGGGTTTGCATAAATGGAGAGAAATCAGAGTGGGGCTCGGTTACAAGCGGGGTACCACAAGGCTCGGTACTGGGTCCTCTATTATTCATCGTATATCTAAATGATCTGGATTCGGATATCAGTAGTAACCTAAGTAAATTCGCAGACGACACTAAAATAGGTAGAACTATAAATGGAAAAGAAGACATTCATGCTTTACAGGAAGATCTAAATAGATTATCTGAATGGTCGGACAAATGGCAAATGGAATTTAATGTTGAAAAATGTAAAGTAGTTAAAATGGGTACTATAAAAGACAATACTAGTTATAAGCTAAATAACCATGAAATCATGAGTTCTCAGTGTGAAAGGGATTTGGGAGTTCTTGTGAGTAGTAGTCTTAAGCCAAGAGAGCAATGCACAGCAGTCAGAAATAAAGCAAACAGAATTTTAGGATTTATCTCAAGAAGCGTCAGCAATAGGACGGAAAAAGTTATTTTGCAGCTCTATCTTGCATTAGTTAGGCCCCATTTAGATTATGCTGTGCAATTCTGGTCACCCTATTATAGAATGGAAATTGAATCCTTGGAGAGAGTGCAACGAAGAATGACCAAGATGATACACAATATCAGAAATCTACCATATGAGGACAGATTAAAAAAACTTAATCTACATTCTCTAGAGAGGCGAAGAGTTAGGGGGGATATGATTGAAGTATATAAATGGTTTAAAGGGATTAACAAGGGAGATATTAATAAAGTTTTAAAAATTCATGATCAAACCAGAACTCGTAATAATGGATTTAAGCTTGATAAATTTAGGTTCAGAAGGGAAATTGGTAAAAATTGGTTTGGTAATAGAGTAGCTGATGCATGGAACAAGCTTCCTAGTAGGATAGTAAATGCCAATACCTTAGACACCTTCAAATGTAGATTAGATAGACATATGACAGAGGTAGGGTGGGTATGAATAGGTTAGTGCTTATTAGAAAAATCATAAAAAGAAAAACAGAATAAATAAGTAGAGTAGAATAGAATAGGTTAGACATGCTGAAAATACAATTCAAAAATGGAGCTGCCTCGTGTGTGCCAGTAGGCATGTTGCAGTGTCCTCTATTCTTATGTTCTTATGTTCTTATACGCACGTTTTCTTACGAAATATATTTATACATACATGTGTGTGTGTGTTTATGGGAGAGAATAACAATCTAACACATGTATGTATATGTGCATGTATGTATGAATGTATGCATGTAGATATGCACCGTATGAATTTTTCGTATCAAAAATAAGAAATCATTAAAAAAATTATCTTGAATTATCTTTAATTATTTTTAGAATATTTTAATAATAGTTTAAACTGACAACAATTAACAATAATTAAAATTTATAATTACAATTATAATCACATGATTAGATAATTACTTAAATGAAACCAAAAGAAAATAATTAGAAGATTATCATACTATAAGATTAAATATATTTTTTAAGTCTCTCTCTCTCTCTCTCTCTCTCTCTCTCTCTCTCTCTCTCTCTCTCTCTCTCTCTCTCTCTCTCTCTCTCTCTCTCTCTATATATATATATATATATATATATATATATATATATATATATATATATATATATATATATATATATATATATATATATATACAGTTTAGTTCCTGGGTTCATCAGTTTAGTTCCTGGGTTCATCCAGTGAGGACGTGCTTCCAGTAGCTCTAGTCTTGACCATACTTAGTACAATGGAGAGTGGTGGTGTTCTTTGTGCTGGTGGTGTTAGTGGTAGTGGTGTTGGTGGTGGTGTCATTGTTGGTGCTGTTTGTGGCTGTGCTGGGGATTTGTCCTCGTCTGACGCAAGCAAACTCATTTTTAATTTAAGAAATGAGTTGGCCGCAGTCAGGCAGGAGGTCAGATCCTTAGCTGAGGAGAACAGGGATCTGAGAGGTAAGGTAGAGGTGTTAACCAGGAAGGGACAATTGAATAGAGAAGAACATAAGAACATAAGAATAGAGGACACTGCAACATGCCTACTGGCACACACGAGGCAGCTCCATTTTTTAATTGTATTTTCAGCATGTCTAACCTATTCTATTCTACTCTACTTATTTATTCTATTTTTCTTTTTATGGTTTTTCTAACAAGCACTAACCTATTCATACCCACCCTACCTCTGTCATATGTCTATCTAATCTACATTTGAAGGTGTCTAAGGTATTGGATGAGGACTATAACAATTTTGTCATGACTTAAGAATAGTCAGAGAGACTATATTCCCATGAAACATTGCAGATCAAGAAAAAATGACCCTAAATGGATGAACAATAGAATAAAGAATCTTATAGGTATTAAAAGAGGAATATACAGGAAACTAAAAAGAGGTGAAGAGCATGTGAGGCAGCAATATATACAGTTAAACATAAGAACATAAGAATAGAGGACACTTTCCAGTCGTCTTCTCTATTCAATTGTCCCTTCCTGGTTAACACCTCTACCTTACCTCTCAGATCCCTGTTCTCCTCAGCTAAGGATCTGACCTCCTGCCTGACTGCGGCCAACTCATTTCTTAAATTAAAAATAAGAACATAAGAATAGAGGACACTGCAACATGCCTACTGGCACACACGAGGCAGCTCCATTTTTGAATTGTATTTTCAGCATGTCTAACCTATTCTATTCTACTCTACTTATTTATTCTGTTTTTCTGTTTATGATTTTTCTAATAAGCACTAACCTATTCATACCCACCCTACCTCTGTCATATGTCTATCTAATCTACATTTGAAGGTGTCTAAGGTATTGGCATTTACTATCCTACTAGGAAGCTTGTTCCATGCATCAGCTACTCTATTACCAAACCAATGTTTACCAATTTCCCTTCTGAACCTAAATTTATCAAGCTTAAATCCATTATTACGAGTTCTGGTTTGATCATGAATTTTTAAAACTTTATTAATATCTCCCTTGTTAATCCCTTTAAACCATTTATACACTTCAATCATATCCCCCCTAACTCTTCGCCTCTCTAGAGAATGTAGATTAAGTTTTTTTAATCTGTCCTCATATGGTAGATTTCTGATATTGTGTATCATCTTGGTCATTCTTCGTTGCACTCTCTCCAAGGATTCAATTTCCATTCTATAATAGGGTGACCAGAATTGCACAGCATAATCTAAATGGGGCCTAACTAATGCAAGATAGAGCTGCAAAATAACTTTTTCCGTCCTATTGCTAACGCTTCTTGAGATAAATCCTAAAATTCTGTTTGCTTTATTTCTGACTGCTGTGCATTGCTCTCTTGGCTTAAGACTACTACTCACAAGAACTCCCAAATCCCTTTCACACTGAGAACTCATGATTTCATGGTTATTTAGCTTATAACTAGTATTGTCTTTTATAGTACCCATTTTAACTACTTTACATTTTTCAACATTAAATTCCATTTGCCATTTGTCCGACCATTCAGATAATCTATTTAGATCTTCATGTAAAGCATGAATGTCTTCTTTTCCATTTATAGTTCTACCTATTTTAGTGTCGTCTGCGAATTTACTTAGGTTACTACTGATATCCGAATCCAGATCATTTAGATATACGATGAATAATAGAGGACCCAGTACCGAGCCTTGTGGTACCCCGCTTGTAACCGAGCCCCACTCTGATTTCTCTCCATTTATGCAAACCCTCTGTTTTCTGTCTTTTAACCATTGTTTGATCCATCTGAGCACAGCTCCTCCTATACCATGAGCTTCCAGCTTTTTAACTAATCTTTTGTGAGGAACTCTATCAAAAGCTTTGCTAAAATCTAGATATATTGTATCATATTCTTTGCCACAATCTACTGCCTCGTAAACTTCTGAATAAAAAGACAGTAAGTTTGTAAGGCACGAAAAACCCTTAAGAAACCCGTGTTGTGAAAGTTTTATCAGTCTGTGTAATTCTAGATGTGCCCTTATTTTATTTGCAATTATGGATTCTAGAATCTTACCCACTGTTGACGTTACACTTACCGGCCTATAATTATTCTTTTTAACACGTTCTCCTTTTTTAAATATTGGTACCACATCTGCCAATTTCCACTCCATGGGTACCGATCCTAATTTTATTGAATTATTAAATAATGCAGTTAGAGGACAACTAAGCTCTTCTTTGCATTCCTTTAATATTCTAGCATATATTCCATCAGGTCCCGGAGATTTATGAGCCTTTAATTTATCTATTTCTTTTATTACCTCCTCTCTCGTAATATTTATTGAACTAAGTATATTATCGGGACTGTCTCTGTAAATGGATTCTACTTCCGGAATATTTTCCAAGTTTTCATTTGTAAATACAGATAAGAAATAATCATTTAAACATGTACACATCACTTTATCGTCATCTGTGATATGGCCATTGGCTACTTCAATTGGTCCGACTTTTTCCTTAAATTTTGTTTGATAATGTTGATAAAACCCTTTAGGATTTTCTTTAGCTTCTCCTGCAATTCGAACTTCGTATTTTCTTTTCGACTCTCTAACTATCTTTTTAACTTCCCTGTTTAACTGTATATATTGCTGCCTCACCTGCTCTTCACTTCTTTTTAGTTTCCTGTATATTCCTCTTTTAATACCTATAATATTCCTCTTTTAATACCTATAATATTCCTCTTTTAATACCTATAAAATTCCTCTTTTAATACCTATAATGAGTTTGCTTGCGTCAGACGAGGACAAATCCCCAGCACAGCCACAAACAGCACCAACAACGACACCACCACCAACACCACTACCACTAACATCACCAGCACAAAGAACACCACCACTCTCCATTGTACTAAGTATGGTCAAGACTAGAGCTACTGGAAGCACGTCCTCACTGGATGAACCCAGGAACTAAACGAGAGAGGAGGTAATAAAAGAAATAGATAAATTAAAGGCTCATAAATCTCCGGGACCTGATGGAAAATATGCTAGAATATTAAAGGAATGCAAGGAAGAGCTTAGTTGTCCACTAACTGCATTATTTAATAATTCAATAAAATTAGGATCGGTACCCATGGAGTGGAAATTGGCAGATGTGGTACCAATATTTAAAAAAGGAGAACGAGTTAAAAAGAATAATTATAGGCCGGTAAGTTTAACGTCAACAGTGGGTAAGATTCTAGAATCCATAATTGCAAATAAAATAAGGGCACATCTAGAATTACACAGACTGATAAAACTTTCACAACACGGGTTTCTTAAGGGTTTTTCGTGCCTTACAAACTTACTGTCTTTTTATTCAGAAGTTTACGAGGCAGTAGATTGTGGCAAAGAATATGATACAATATATCTAGATTTTAGCAAAGCTTTTGATAGAGTTCCTCACAAAAGATTAGTTAAAAAGCTAGAAGCTCATGGTATAGGAGAAGCTGTTCTCAGATGGATCAAACAATGGTTAAAAGACAGAAAACAGAGGGTTTGCATAAATGGAGAGAAATCAGAGTGGGGCTCAGTTACTAGCGGGGTACCACAAGGCTCGGTACTGGGTCCCCTATTATTCATCGTATATCTAAATGATCTGGATTCGGATATCAGTAGTAACCTAAGTAAATTCGCAGACGACACTAAAATAGGTAGAACTATAAATGGAAAAGAAGACATTCATGCTTTACAGGAAGATCTAAATAGATTATCTGAATGGTCGGACAAATGGCAAATGGAATTTAATGTTGAAAAATGTAAAGTAGTTAAAATGGGTACTATAAAAGACAATACTAGTTATAAGCTAAATAACCATGAAATCATGAGTTCTCAGTGTGAAAGGGATTTGGGAGTTCTTGTGAGTAGTAGTCTTAAGCCAAGAGAGCAATGCACAGCAGTCAGAAATAAAGCAAACAGAATTTTAGGATTTATCTCAAGAAGCGTTAGCAATAGGACGGAAAAAGTTATTTTGCAGCTCTATCTTGCATTAGTTAGGCCCCATTTAGATTATGCTGTGCAATTCTGGTCACCCTATTATAGAATGGAAATTGAATCCTTGGAGAGAGTGCAGCGAAGAATGACCAAGATGATACACAATATCAGAAATCTACCATATGAGGACAGATTAAAAAAACTTAATCTACATTCTCTAGAGAGGCGAAGAGTTAGGGGGGATATGATTGAAGTGTATAAATGGTTTAAAGGGATTAACAAGGGAGATATTAATAAAGTTTTAAAAATTCATGATCAAACCAGAACTCGTAATAATGGATTTAAGCTTGATAAATTTAGGTTCAGAAGGGAAATTGGTAAAAATTGGTTTGGTAATAGAGTAGCTGATGCATGGAACAAGCTTCCTAGTAGGATAGTAAATGCCAATACCTTAGACACCTTCAAATGTAGATTAGATAGACATATGACAGAGGTAGGGTGGGTATGAATAGGTTAGTGCTTATTAGAAAAATCATAAACAGAAAAATAGAATAAATAAGTAGAGTAGAATAGAATAGGTTAGACATGCTGAAAATACAATTCAAAAATGGAGCTGCCTCGTGTGTGCCAGTAGGCATGTTGCAGTGTCCTCTATTCTTATGTTCTTATGTAAAAAAAATAAAACTGCAAAAATAATGAATCGCAGAAAATAAAAACAGAGGCAGAAATAATAATAATAATAATAATAATAATAATAATAATAAT